>BQNB010193951.1:0-11493 GCA_026074375.1 Tanacetum coccineum
CCCCACACTTAGAATCGAACATTGACCTTAATGTTCAAAAATGTCAGGTATTACCCCCACACTTAAGGACGGAAAAGGCAAATGCTTGAAATTCCAAGTGTTAAAAAGGAAACAAATATGCACATATGATTAGGATTGAGGATTCCAAGGATATAGAAATGATGAAGATCTGAGACCGAGTGATTGGAGGATTGAAAACAAGCACGGGTCTTCATGATCTTATGGAATCCTGAAAAACAAAAACAACACACAAACCAAAGAAAGAAGCACGCCCCCACACTAGGGCTATAAAATCACACACTTATTTTTTAAGAAAATAGACAGAAGAAAGACACGGGTTGCCTCCCGAGAAGCGCTTGTTTTTGTGCGAGTCTCTAGCTTGACTCTCCCCATATCATCGTGATATTAGGGACGAAACAAGTGGAAGAGTAAACTTCCATTAGACATTTATATGCCACCGGTTCTAGAGAAGAAAAATGAAAAGCGGAGATGCCGGGGTCAAAAATGATATCCTCACTCCCGGAGGAGAGATGAAGAGAAGATTCCACCGGATAGGTGAAATAAGAAAGAAAACTTCAGATAACATATGTAAGGGAAAGATAATGGTGATCCTTAAAGGGTAATCTCACATATGTTGGAGAAAAATTTATCTCATGAATTCCGGGGTCGAAAACTTTGTCCTTGGTCATCAAATCATCAATTGGAGCATCGTACAAAATATTCTTCCATTCATTCTCTTTAGATTCCAAATCGAATAAATCATCATTCTCTTCGAGAGGCGATTCATCGGTGAACCCCTCGAGAATGGAAGCAACGCTTATCTTATGAGTAGACGGATCACGGTGAAGTAGAAAATCAATCTCATCAACGTTGCTGCCTGGGTCGAAACATTCATCCTCATTAAAATCGAAAAGAGGTGTGACAAGCAGAGCCGACTCATCAAGGTTAGAAACATAAGAGTCCTTACTCTCGATGTTCTCTAACACCTCATCAAAAAGAGGATTTACGTCACCAGAGATGTATTTGTCATCGAATTCGAAAAGAGGGTTCAAGTAAATTTTAACATTATCTTTTGGAACGTCCTCATCGGATAGTGACTCATCATCAATAGAGGTAAAGTCATCATTTAAATCGAAGAGAGGGTTAGAGAAAGTCATGGATTTTTCCTCATAAACGTTAATGGGAGATAAATCATCACACGAAGGCAAATCACTATCACTCTCCTCTTGAATGTATCCTCAGACTCATTTAGGATTGGAACAAGGTCCTCAACACTAGACTTTATGAATTTGTCCGATTCCTTTTCAGGAATATTGCAAAGTTCCTCATCCCCCATGATGAAAGAGTCCTCGGGCTCCAAAGTCAGTAAAACGGATGTGATTGCAATAGACGGAGGAAGTTTAGAAATAATATCTCTCAAAGGAATAGACCTTTCCTCGTAATCATAGTCATCATCGTCATAATAGCAAAAAGATTTGAAACGTTGCGAAGGATAAGTACTAAGATTAGCTACCTGCTCTAGACGCTGAAGCTCTATCTTTTTATTAATCTCAATACTCATTCCATTGAATTTACCTTTAAGCTCATTAATCATATCTTCACATTCCCTTCTAAAACGAATATCTATTTTCTTATTACGATAATCTTTAATCGCTAAGTCATTATTTAAACTTAACATTTCATCTAAATAATGTTGCTTAAGATCCTCCATTTCTTGGAGACTCATTTCTTGAAGAGGTAATTAATCGATGCTAGCCGCCTGCTTTTGTTGAAGAAACTTTTCACAAAATTATTGTATCATTTGAAGAAGTTCATTCTGTAACTCATCTATTTTATCCCATCCATTGTGTACATCACTTATCCTTTGCTGATTAAGGTCTTCTTGATGATTTATGAAATACTGCGAGGGTTGGTCAAAACCGGAATAGCTAGACTTATAGATAGGATTAGGCTCAAAGTAGTTTTGATTCATCAGTTGACATTAAAAACTTTCATGAGGCCCCCCACAGTTTTCACAGCAAAGATATTGTTGTGGCAAACTCGGTGAATTTTGTGGATAATAGTTATCGCTATAGTTTTGATTGCAGCTCGGTTCCTGCTCATAGACAAGCGGAAACCGAGGTGGACAATCATAACCAAAGTGAGAATCGTTCCCACATAATTCGCACAAGTATGTCTCGTACTGGGGCTGTGGAGGTTCATCATAAAAGTCGGGTGTATTTTTGTAAGGAAAAGGATTAGGGTCATGGACAAACTCGTTTTCAGCTCCTACAATGCTACAACTTGGACAATTCCCACCGTTAAACGGACCTCCACACCACGAGCAACCAAAATGGTTATACAAAAACATGTCGAAGAATTAAACAGATAAGAGGATAAAGAAGAATATTTATAGATTTTTCAATAGAACATAAGAAATAATAAAAATAAGAAAGAAATATATTTTTGGTATTTTTTTAATATTTATAAAAGAAAAGGAAAAATAAAAATTAAATGGAAAATATTTTTGGTTTTTTATATTTTAATAAGTACGAAAATAAACTTTCCGAAGAAAGGATCTTCAAAACTCGAATACAAACAATCCCACAAAAATCGCTACACCTCTCCCAGGCAACGGCGCCATTTTGATAATCGTCTAAGCACGTATCAAACAAATAACCCTCAAATGTATATAATATATATATATAATAAAATACATATATGTATACGTAAGCAAAGTATCTTACAAATTATTCTTAGGAAAGAATAACAAGTAATCAACACGGGTATCGTTCTCTTCGGTGAGAGGTGAATGAAAATTTACAAGTATGTCGGGAATCGAGCTTGAATGTCATTAAAGATTTAGATTTGGTTTCTAATTCTAAAAACGTAAGGGAAAGCAAATAAAAGACACACTAAACTAGAATGGAAAGCACAACTAAATTCAAACGACAAATAAACTCTTAACGGGAAACTTAACGGCTAACGGGAAAACAAAAACATAGAAAATTAAACCCTAAAAATGCAAATTTAATTGCTAAAGATCCTAAATGATTAAAAATAATTTTAGAAAAAAGAATTATATTTTTTTGATTTTTATTTTATTTATTATGAATTAAAAACACTTTTAATCTAAAAATATTATTAAAAATACTAAACTAATTTAGAAAAATTAAGGAAAAATACTCTTAACTATTTAAAAGCTAAGAAAAATACAAACTGGGAATAAGCCCTAAGGATATGCTGTTAAATTAAGCAAATAAGCTTGATAAGAAAAACTAGACATTAAAGGTTAAAAGAATAAAGGAATGGATGTATAACAGAAAAGACCTAAGGGCGAGTTGGCAGTGGAGGTGTGTGTTAATGTGTTTGTGTTATGAAGGAGAGGTCATAGGTTCAAAACTCGTGGCCTTTCTTTTTGACAAAACATTTTTTATTTTGCAAAATTTATTTTTGAAAAAAGCTTTCAATAAGCTAACTTAACAACTTTAATAAAATCACTTTTTCTAAAAACTACAAATAAGCTAGAAATAAGCTCAAGAAAAAGGCAGATTTATTTATTAACATTAAATGGCATTTAACTAAAACTCTTGGGACTATTGACTTAATAGCAATTAGAAAGGCAAATAAGCTTTGACAGCTTCACCCTAGACCTAATCACAGATTTAGCGATTAAAAAAAGAAAAAGGAATAAGCAGGAAAAGCACTAAAGTATTAAGCATAGCAAAAAAAGAAATTAGATTTCAATGGACATTTTAATGACTTTTATGACTAAAAATGAAAACTATAGACACTTTAGGAGAATGCATAAAAATGCGAAAACAGCTTAATACATATAAACAAAGAAACTCCCCCTAGGGGCGATTCCAGCCGCCACCTCTTTTCTTTTTCTGATCAAAAATATACAATAAACGCCTCTCTATCATGTGATACTTGGTTTGTTAATGATTCTTGTCATCTATAAATCAGTGTTTTCTTGATATGCAATCGTTTTTGTTTGATTTGTGGACTTAAAGGTGGCGGCTGGATGGTATCTATTTTTCTTTATTTATATAATCGCTTCTAGGGTTTGTTTTGTTCTTATTCAATACCGATCGAACCATAACCCTTAATTAGGGTTTCAGTTTTTAATGGCCAATCAATGATGGGTTCGATTTGTGTTGGTGTTTTATGATCCATGGTCTGATTTGTATATATTATGAAGGATCTTCATTGGTTACCTGCGGCGTGGTCGATTTAAACCCTAATTTTTAGTGTTTAGTTTCGATATTTATTGTATATCATTCATGCGCTGTGAGTGGTAGTTTTGACGCTTACACGCTTAATCGGATCCCTTTTTTTTAGGTTTCATTTCTTTATTGATGGTGCATAGTTCTAACCCTAATTTTATTAAGGTTTTCTGACTAGCTTTGGAATGTGTACGCTTTGTACTGATTGTGAATGTTGATCTATGATTTGTAGGGTTGGAGAGATAGATATCGTAGTATGTTAGGGTTTTATTGTACGAACCCTAGAGTTGTTTTTTCATAATCCATGTTGCGGCTGTGTTTCGTTTGAAGTATACTAATCGTCTTGGATTACTTGTATCATTGCTACGTTTGGATGGTGAATGGATTAGGCTGAATTTGCTAGGTTTTCAGTCACATATGTTTTGGCTCTATCTGATATTATATTTTTTTTTTTTTTATGGTGTTCATTAAATGTTTTGATATTCAAGTTTTTTATTACTAGACGGGGTTTGTTTGCGTGTGGCCTTAGATCTGCTAGGACCTGGATGTTTTGTGATCGATTTACCTCGATCTAGACATTTACACATATGATTCTATGTCGACTCTATGCGACTTGTAATAGATCATTTGTTTAGTTGTTGATTATCTTGATTGCTTTACTGTTGTTTCAAATCATGGTATATTCGATTGCAGCTAATCCAGAATCTAATTTGCTGGGATTTGTGGTCTGAGGTGGTCACGTGAGTCAGATTTGAGCTATCGTGTGGGAGATATAAGTGAGATTGCTTTTCATGTTTGGGTTTGAATTTGATTGTCATAGCAGCTGTTGATTTTGTTTGCCATCTTGGACGTGTATCATTGATGATTATATGAAGATGGACAGTTTGCTATGTGTTGGTGTGTGTGTTGATGTAACACGCTTAGTCATGTGTGCCGATTACGGTATACGTGTGGGTTTTCTCTTGGAATTAGGGCTAATTTATGGTCCTCGTGCAATCTCCGTCTTTGTTTAGCATTCTTATTCTCCGAGAAAGTGTTGGTCGGTCGCTTTTGGGATTCTTTTGGTCACTTAGTTGCGTCACACATTTTCAAGAGCTGGAAGTTAAGTTGGAATACCTTGATTTATGTTTATCATGATTAATTATGTTATAGTTTTCCTTCTTATTTAGGTCATGAGAGTGGTATGTCACTCTTATGTTAGTTGTTGCACATTGTTTATGTGCATTGTATTGCCCATGTAACGGGCTGTGATATAGGAAATCACCTATATCCATTGTACTTCAACGTTTTTTTGGTGTAATGCATTTTACCGGGGTATTGATTCCCTTTTACCCAAAAAAAAGCTTAATACCTATACATAATAAGCTCAAAAGACTAGATTTAAGTAAATCAAATAAGCTGAAAAGCACCCAAAAGGGCATTAAGGGAGTGGACTATAAAAGGGGCTTAAAGGACAATGACCAAACATTAAGCTAATATTAAGAATAAATAAGCACTAGGAATTGGGTAAGGACTAAAAATAGAATTAGTCCTTCACTCAATTAACTCAAATAAGCTAAAAATAATCGAAGAAGATCAAGAAAAAAAACTGAAAAGTAAATTGAAAAATGATAGTTTACTAACTATGTTTTTTGGCTTTTTAGATTTTTGATAAAAAATGACTCTTTTGAAGTAAGAATTTAAGACTCAAAACTGATTTAGACACACTATAAACTTAAAACAGATTGATCTTGTACTACTATAAGCTGATTTTAAGTAAAATCAATCAAAGCTAAGCTAGATTGAAGCCTTAAATGTTCTGCACATCTAGACTTTTAGGAACTATTCAAACAATTCTAATACTTGACTATTTTTAGGCTTAAATGCTTAAAAGACTTTTCCAAAGCAAAATGACTCAAAATAGATTCTCAATGATGCATAATAAACTAGTATTGATCACAAAACCATACCTTAAATGCACTTTTTAAGAAATTTAACCAATTAGCAGTTTTAATAACCAAGAGGACAACAGACATGGAATTTTAATAGAATAAACTAGAAAACTTATCTAAACCTACTCTAAGCTTATTAAATCTAACATTTGAACTGATTAAGAGCTTATCAAAACCAGCTTTAGCACTTAAATAGTCTGAACATAATTTTTCACTTGTAAAAGTTGTTATCCCAAACACCCCTTTAAGATCTGAAATTTCAATTTTAAGCCAAAACAGATTTGAATAAGCTTTAAAAGATGTAAACAGATTTAGTACTAACAAAATTAAGGACATATAAGCAATAAAAAGCAAAGAATAAGCAGAGAATAAGCAAATAATAAACTGAGATAAGCATTAACAAAATTTAAGCTAGAAATAAAGTAAAAGAAGGTGTACCTTTGTCACGTGGCTTAAACAAGGACTTAAATGCTACAAATAAGCTTGTTACAAGCTCCAGCGTTCAGAGATAAGCTGGTAAGAAAACTATAAGCCCATCCCTTTCTGGCTTATCATCCATAAAGCTTATAATGACCCTTTTTAGGAAACTTGAGTAATGAGCTTATTAAGTTAAGCTTAAAGCAAGCTTAGCTTAATAAGAGATAGCTTAGTAGGTAATGATGATTATTTGAGCTTAAATTCTAACACATTAAGAACAATTTCTTTTAGTTAAATCATAAGTAAGAACACAATTATAGATAAAACTGAATTTTATTAATCACTTTAAAGGATTACAAGCTTAAAAGGTGAAATTACATTATTTAAAGACAAAAAGCAGAAAATAAGTTGAAAATTACATAAAAAGCTATTCTACACTACTCCTAAACTACATGCTGCTATCGTGTGATTTGCCTTACTATTTATAGGAAGGTGATGAAGCTTCTAACCCTTGAGACGCTCCTATGATCTCTAATCCTGACCCTTCAATCAAACTGCCTCAAAATCAAATCCATCTTAGCCCTTGATTAGCTTCTACGCATCATTGACTAATGAGGGAGCTTAGGATCGCCAGCGTGGCATATGTGGTGTTAGTAAACGTGTCAGACTATTCTTCTAGAAGGATTAGAGCGTGTGGGTGAGGGAGTGAGGATTTACCATGGGTTAAATGATGGAGGGAAAAGTGGAGAAGATGTACAATACATCTATTTTTACTATACTTTTGACTCGTGTGTTATAACTCAGATATTGTGTTTGACATTGGGCTTGGTTATTCAATGTTGGGCTTTTGACCAAGGGAAATAGGGATTGGACTTATCATTATTATTTGCGTCGAGAGTTAATAAGAAATGGATTATGGACTCATTTAAAGGACTTAAGAGTTAGGTGATAAGATTATGGGCTGACCCGACCCATTAAGTGGGCCCGAGTTGGGCCGTAGAAGATGGGTATGCCTTTGGCTTTGGTTTTTTTGCGCTCATTCTAATCCCATGCCTGGTTTTGTCCGTTTTTCTTCATTTTTGTCGTTTTGTGCAATATCCATTACCTGCAAGACACAATTCATAATACAAACAAATACAATGTATTTTTCTATATTTATTGGTCATTATTGGTCTTTTTAGCTTATTTTATTAGACAAAAGGTATGTGTATTTAAGCACATACCAGTCTACTTGAGGACAAGTAGGATTCAAGTGGGGGGATATTTGATGACATCAAATAACATTACATTTATTCACATCATTGGTCCTGAAACAATTTTTCACTTTTATTTAATTATTGCAAGAATCGTGCTTAATGGCTTAAATTTGTAAATTGTAGTATTACGAGTGATTTGTGAAGACATGCTAGAAAGGCGCACTTTTTTTTAGCTATAACGATGGATATTTAAAGATTGCTTAATTATAACTAAATATGTCGTATCCACAAAAGAGATACGCCATATCAGCGCCAAGACTTCACAGAAAACGCGTATTCATTCTTCCTAATATGGGTGTATCCATGTTTACATTAAGCCGTGTCCAACTGGGATAAAATATTCAGAGGTTTGGTGGAATAATATATTTTGGGAGGTTATATTTATTGATTATAAACTTAGCGCGCCACTCCTAAGAAAACACCCAATAGACGTATGACCTTGATCTATACGGCGTTATCCAGTCTTTTTCAGGACACTATAAATAGAAGACCAAAACGAGTTTCGGTGTGTAAAAATCTATTCTCACATAGCATACAAATAAAAGACAATTTTCTAAGAAAGAAAGAGCAACCCAAGGTCAAGCATCGATCTGATTCCATAGAAAGACATCGTTTAATTCGATACTCTTGTAACATTTAATTTTTTGTATCGCTTCAGTAAAAGTTTAGTTATCTTTGTTATTTGATCACGCTTGTTAATTACAATGGTTTATGGGCAATACCTTAGGGTATTACCGTCTTAATGAAGATTCAATGTTTGGTTTTGTTTTAAAATCGATTTCTGAATTTATCGTTGAAGTTTTCAATTATGTTTATCACATGATATTGTCTACGTGTTTGATATGCGACCTATCATTTAACTGGGTTAGTTACGCCTAACAAGTGGATCTAGTTATTGGGATTGCTATCATATCGTTTTTTATATTAATGGGACATAGGATCACAAATAATGTTTCTTTCTTTGTCTTTAAATTATGAGCTCAGTTGGGCTGGCAGGTGACCCGTAATGTTTTAACAAGTATGTTCTTAATTAATTGATAAAGATTTGAACAGTGAACTACCAGTATATAAAATACCGTCAAACAGTAAGTGTCAAACAGTAAGTGGGTAAAGTCTCGATGGGCTAGGATTTGACAAGATCACCATTGCTTTAATCCCTAGATAGATTATAATTAAACTAAAAGGATGCTTTATGCGGATACGTTAATTGTGACAGGATTTAACGTGTATAGGTCTTAGGATGATGTCCCGCCTAAGTCTTAAGAATGATATGCCGCTTCGAGATAAGAAATCATTGCACTAAATAAACAAAACAACATTTAAGGCTAATATGGTTTTCTATCATTTGGCTTGTACCGCTCTTTTATCTTCTCATTGTTTTCTTGCATGTTTATTGTGTTTAGAATTGATTATTGTCACCATAAAACCTGTGCCAGTCTCTCAGGCTGAAAACCCCCATTACCGTTAGAAACGTATATAGCATAGGTTTAACAAGTAATTAGAATTGACTTAATTAGAGTTATTAAAATACTGATAGAATATAAGGTTAACAACCTCGCTTTTAGTGTTCGACACCCTACTTACCACGAAACTCCACCTGATCGGGTACACTGCCCGTTAAAGTGTTGTTTTAGGATAAGTCGGCTAAATATGAATTTAAAACTTGGTAATCAATAAATTGACCCTACACGACAGTACATCAACAGACTTTAGCTGATAGATTGAGGATGGTCTATACAGGGGATGAGGGACAGGAGTTTTTTTATTATTCATGCATAAAGGAGATTGTTTTAGATCAGGGGACCGTTGGTACGAGAGTTTATACTTGAGTTCTTCAGCACCTGCAGGATGAGTAATACTGAGATGAGTGATACTGAGATGGGGTTGGACGTTGCTGATACCTTATTTTTTTAGTTGGGTGGAGCCAGACATAGGATGACTTAGAGACAGTTTGGTCTAGATTTAGGATTGCATATCGGTGAGGAGATGGCAGAGGATGGATTTGAGGCGTATTGGTTAGGGAGTACGAGAGCTATCCCCGATAAAGGGGATCTTAGGGATTACTGGACTGAGATTTCATCTGATAGAGACTTTCTGGGGCCTGATCCCTCTTACATTTACATTAGAGACCATGTGAGGAGATTGTGCCACAAGTTGATATCTTGCAGCATTTCTGGCAGAGGACAGGCACCTAAAAAGGTGACCAGTAGCGATCTTTTTTTAGGAGCATGGACCAGGAGACTGCAAACGTCCCTTACCTGTTGGCACAGTACTTGTTTAGGCATGCTGAGGAGAGGAAGAATGGAGCTAGGATGTTTGGAGGACACTTTATTAGGCGTTTAGCTGATCACTTTGGCTTAGTTAGTGACGAGGGATTGATGGGTTTTTTTGTGATTACCCACATGCTCCTAGTGTTTGATTTACATGAGCTTGCTAAGCTCAACATCCGTGTTAGGCTTGGTGACACTTGTGCTTGGGTAGCCCCGGGACTAGAGAGACAACAGGTTGCTGCGGCTGGTGCCCCTAAGGTCGTCGAGGCATTGTTCATCTCATTTAGGGATGGCACCCATAGGCAATGGACATGGGTTCATCTAACTTGTCACCCGCACCCGTGGTATATTTTTCACCCGTCACCCACCCATCACCCACCAATGGGCACACTTTCGTCCATGCCTATGCCCATGCCCGTAGGTATTTGTCACCCATGGGTTAGAGTAATGCAACAAAATCACACAAAACCATGATATGAAAACTAAGTATGAATCCCCTTTTTTTGGTTTTTGCATGTCCACATATCAGTGGTGACGGCAATCCTACTTTTACTGACCTCTAACAAGCTCATACTCTTAGCTTTCTCAAAATCATATATTGGGAATAAATCCTCACAAGTTAATACTTCTAGTTTAAGAACTTAATACTGCTCAAGATATAACTAACAATACTAACTGGGTTAGTACTGCCAGAAGAAAAGTTAGTACTGCTAGTACTGAACTGAATACTGCCAAAGAAGATTAATACTGCTAAAAGAAGATAAGGATTACTTGGAGATGAAGATTAGAAGATAATTATAGAATAGATTGTATCATAATATTCTATAAGTTTATGTTTATCTTTAGTATATGTTGTAAGCCGACTAAGACTCCTTAGTCTATAAAAGGAGGCTCTTGGGCATTAGTTGATATACAAGTTTTCATAGTTGTCAAGTCGATTTAAAAAAAGCTTTAGGGTTGTTAACCCTAGTACTAGTGAAGAGTACTCGTATTATTGATCAAATAATATTGGAGCGTTTGGATATATTCATTGTTTATTCTACTGCATCACAGTTTACTATTACATTCATATTCTTTTAAGTACTAAAGAGTAGATTCCGCATACTCTTAGTATCAACAAAGTTTCTAGCATGGTTGTCTTGAATCTATTCAATAAAACTAACCCTTTAACAAGGTTTGCAAGATCAAGTTGGGATCAACCAGTGGTATCAGAGCCTTGTGTTCTGAAACTTTGATCTATAAGTTATGGAATTTGAATCTGAACAGAGTAATACTACTGCTAAGCTACCCATACTCAAACTTGGTGAGTATGAGATGTGAGTGATAAGAATTAAGCAATACTTCCAGGTACAAGACTATGCTCTATGGGAGGTCATAGAGAATGGTAACTCATGGGTTTCTATACCACAAA
>BQNB010193952.1:0-10548 GCA_026074375.1 Tanacetum coccineum
AAGTACAAGTTTTAAAAAGATTAAGAGACTTACAAAAAGAAGTGGTTTAGAAGGATGATTGATGACTAGAAACAACCTAAACGTTTTTTATAACTAACCCGAATACAATAAATATCAATCACGAACACAATATCTTCAAAGGTTTTTGATCAAGATTGGAAAATTATGAGTTTATGTGTGTGTTTGAGGTGGTTCGAACAAGAGAGAGAGAGAGCAAAAAGGAAGAGACAAAACTCAAAGTTTGTGTGTGTGAATAATGAAGGAATGAATGAGATATACATGTGATATATAAGAACAAAATTTCATACACCAAGAGTGTGTGTGATGATGTATGCGTCGACTAGAGGACAAGAGGCCAAAAGGGGACCAATTTGATCTACCAATGAGGCTTATGGTGGACAAAAACTAGTCACATTATGGCATATGTATGTCTTATTGATTCAAATTTAAAAATGGCATCCCATGCAAGCATGTGTGTGTATTCGATTAGGATAGTGCTAAGGAGGGGACCATTGTCGTCTCTACCATGCAAGAGTTAGTGGGTTTAAGGTGAATTCATTTCCATGGTTCTTAACTTGCACATATTGATCAAATAAAACACGTAGCACGCAAATAACAAAAATGAGTAACGGTATCACGGAAAATTATGAAATTTTAGATATTGCCTTAAAATGCTAAAACGTGGATATTGCCAAAATACTACAATGTTTGGTAAAGCAGTTCACTCCCGGTAACGATTCTTAGATAATAACGAAACAACTTCCCGGTTAAACGCAAAAGTTAAACGAAACTTTAAAAATTTAAATTATCAAACAGAAACGGCTAATTTATTGAACGAAAATTTACAGGGTGTGACATCCTTTCCTCGTTAGAAGAGCTTTGTCCTCAAAGCTTAAGACGTAGTATTAGACGTAGGTTCATGATCTGCAAAAAAGATGCGGGTACTTTTTCTGCATTTGGTCTTCATGCTCCCATGTGAACTTAGGACCTCTCCTAGAGTTCCAACGTACCTTAACAATTGGAATACAACTCTGCTTTAGACGCTTGACCTCACGGTCCATGATCTCGACAGGTTCTTCGATGAAGTGCAGTTTGTCGTCACTTGGATCTCGTCTAACGGTATAGTAAGAGGTTCATCAAACATGCATTTTTTCAAATTCGAGACTTGAAACGTACTATGAACTCTACTTAACTGCTCTGGGAGTTCACCTTATCTATGATTCAGGATACGCCGTATTAAAACCAGTATTAAAAATCCTAAGTACGGGTTAAATGTTGAATACGTCGTATTCGTTTAACGAATATGCCATATCGACAAGTCTGACAATAAAGTTTTTAAATTGCAAAAAAGTAAAAAGGATAACGTCCAGATAGTCAATACGCCGTATCCATTGGCTTGGATACGACACTTAAATCTGAACGATCTTCTAATTTATCTCTGGATGATCTCTGGGCCAGGTGAGGCTGACTATCTCCAACTCAGCCTTGGGGGGGGGGGGGGGGGGGGGGGGGGGGGGGGGGGGGTATAAGGATATAAAAATAAATATAAGTGATATAAAAAAAAAAAAAATGGTTTAATATATTATATATATATAGGGCAGATAGGGGATTGACACTTGCGCCCTTACAATGCCACATGTAACTAACAATTTTCACAAAAAATATGCTAGTTTTTTTAAACTTGAGCATAAATTAGCATATTATTATAAAAATATGAACAAGTAATGTTATAATTCTCCCCCTCACTTGAGATATACAACGACCTCAGTTGTATAAATAATAACATGAAAAACATGAAGATTAAAGAATTAGAATAAAAAACTCCCTTGAGATTTGTCACTGGATACATCATGTTGCGTTGTATGACAAGATAGTGTGTGCGAAAGCGGGTCTAAATCCTAGCACGGACAACACCACACGTATAATTCCAGAAAATATGCACACTCAAAATTCATTCAATCGTCCAGAAGGTCTTGTACACAATGCCAGAAAACAAGTGCAATCCATCTCTGGATAATCGGTCGGTAGAAAACAAAGCTAAAACCAAAAACTAAATCAGTATAGGAAGTCGATACGCCGTAACACATGATTCAGGATACGCCATACTAGAAACCTGTATTAAAAATCCTAAGTACGGGGTTAGATGTTGAATACGACGTATTCATTAAACAAATACGTCGTTTCGACAAGTCTGACAATAAAGTTTTTTAAATTGCAAAAAAGTAAAAAGGATAACGTCCATATAGTCAATACGCCAGTATCCATTGAGTTTGGATATGCCGTATCAGACATCTTGGAAGTACAGACTCGATAACGAAGGTTGAAAATACATTCCGGGCTGTCTCCTGTCAAGCACTTTTGTTTACAGAAAAGTCCTTAAGTTAAGACTTGTTCCAGACTATAGTCCCATCCTAAATAAATCTGGTCAATAATATCCTAAACAGTTTTGAGCTGTGAAAAACAAAACGTTTCGCGATTTTCAAAAGGCCATATCTTACTCGTTTTACTCCGATTTTTACTTCTTTAAATCTCACCGAAGGTAATAACATGTACTAACTATATTTTTTAAAGTTTTAGCTTCCCATAAACATTTTTAAAGACCTGATAAGCGCCACGTTATAAATCCAGGACATAGTATGTAGTGTTTAGTAAAACATACCCAAAAATGCATTCATGATGTGTCCGTTTTGTGCCTAGGTAATATTTTATTATCAAGTTTTACTATTTAATATTTTGTCAACTTTACCTAGAAAAAAATACTACGTGCATTATACCTAATCAGATGTAGGTTGTTGGTAGTTTGTAGTGGGGGTGGGGGGGGGGTAGGGTGTTGATCACTAATACAAGTGTTAAAACATAAGTCTACCAGTATTTTAGTTATCTAAGTTAGTCTTAATTTATTCTATGTTATACCTAAGTTAAACCTAAACTAACACAAAAGAGGAGGGTTTTCAGCCTGAGAGACTAGTACGAGTTTTGGTTTACCTAGAATGAGATTGGGCGATTAACACATACAAACTGATATTTAGAAGATAGAGAAGCGGTCAAGCCTATTGTAAGGAAAACATATTAACCATATTTAATCTAATAAAACACATATTTTAGTTTATAAGTGTAATGATTGTCTTATCTCGTTGTTGATATATCATTCCTAGATTTAGGTGGTACTTCTTCCTAAAACCTAGACATGGCAGTTCTGTCACAATTAACCACATCCGCATAAAGCAATCGCGGTTGATTATAATCTATCTTAGGAGACAATAATGGTGATTATTGAAAACCTAGCTCATCGAGACTTACCCACTTATGTTCAATCGCTATATATATGATGGTAGTCTACTGCCTATAGAGATCCAAGCAAGGAACTAGAATGCATTTGTAAATCCTAGGTCACCACTTAGTTCTACCATCCTTTATGTCTGGTGGAAACACTAGAGATGCAATTTGTAGTCCTATAATTCTAGAGTCACATATAAACTGCATGAAGTTCTATCCTAGACTCTAGCCTACTTGGTCCATATAACTAGATCTAGTTGAATGATAGATTAAACTCATGATCAAACATAAACAAGTATAAATTGATAAACATAATCAACACATAATGAATAAGATGCAATCGAAATAAACATAAACCAAACATTAAATCTTCATTAACATGCCTAATACCTAAAGGTATTAGCCAATAACCATTGTAACGAATACAAATGTCATAGACGAACGATTAAGGTAAACTAACCAAGTTAATGAATGATACCAAAAACCGAACGCGTATTTAGAGTACAAGAATTTCCAAGGGTTTTCCTATGGATTGGATAGCATTGCAAGACCTTCTTGGCTTCTCTTTTCTTCTAAAAGTCGAACCTGGTGGTTAATGCCTTCTTCTCAATCTTTGGTATATTTTGCACACTTAAATTCGTCAATATGGTTCGCTATTTATAAGGCCTGGAATTCGATCGATACGCCGTATTGGAGGCTCAATACGGCGTATTGGAGTTTCTTGGAGTGGGGACCACGATTATAATATTCCAGAATATTCTAATACTTGATCTTTGATACAACGTATAGGGTTGTCTGGATACGGTGTATTGGTCTTCTCTTTGTGGTTGCTGAGTGAAGTGTCAGGCACAGATACACCGTATCTTCCTTATTGGATACGGCGTATAGGTTGTCAGAACTGTGCTCTTCATAATTTCTTCGTTTAAGCTCCAAAATGTGTACCTTTTGATCATCTTTCACTCTTTGCTCGATAATTACTGCAAATCATAAATATAAGCAATTAAGTACCAATTCATGCATAAATAATGTAAAACAAGCAATTTAGCTGGGATAAATGATGCTATAAAATAGACGTTATTTGATGTCATCAATCCACAACATCAATAACACCCTATATTCTATCCTAATCCCTTCCACCAATGATACAATCAACATAACAGCTTGATTATTAGCTTAATTCTAACATAACATGATTTTCTAAACCATGTTTTCATCACAATTCAAGATTAGGGTTCTATAGAACCTTAATTAAGCACAAACCCCCAATTCACATAAACCCTTAATTTGAACATAACATGATTAGGGCATGATTACTTACTCACCTTTATTGAGGAATGGATTATAAGACTTGAGTTTTTCTATGACATCTTCAAGACACCAATAATCATTTACTTAATCAAAAACCAAAACCCTTGCTTAGCCTTGAGAAAGGTTCTAACAATGAAGGAATGAGCCTAACTTTTCCCTCCTTAAGCCTCTGTGAATGCCACGACTCAACAAACACACATATACGTGTGTTTTGTGATAAATTCCTGGACATATGACTCATCTAAGCCCAAGGGCACAATAGTAATTTCTGCCATAAAGGTAACTTTGCACCATTAGCCCTTGACGTTAAGTCTTTTACACCATTAGTCTTTTTCGTTAACTATTTTCTCCAAATGGTCCTTATTTCTATAAAATACTAACATATAATGTACATATGTAAAATAATAAATTAAGTAGAGCACGTAGACAGATATTTAATCTAAAGCCAGGTTCACGTTTAATAAACGTTGTACTACAAACACAAGATAACCTATCCAGTTAATCGTAAATAAATAAATTTTACTCAAAAGTAAAATAAATAATGAAAGTATAGTTTTAAATAATGACCTGAAATTTACAGAGTGTTACAGTCTACCCTCGTTAAGGGAACTCTATCCTCAGAGTTCAATTAGTGCTGTCAGCTGGTGGGGTGATCGGGAAAAGGTAAAGGTAGCAAACAAATATTGGGTAAATAATAGGTATTACATAAAATGTCTACGATGTGCATGTAGGTACGGATCAATTGTTATGAAAATCCTTAATGAAAGGATGGAATATCTGTAATGATGATAAGGCAAACGAAAACGAAAAATTAATAAGTCGTATTGATGATCAAAGAAGCACATACCAAATAACAATACGTATCAAGGTAAAAAAATAAATTTGTAATGATAATCAATGTGAACAGAGGGATCAAAGAAATTAATAATCTTCAAAGGGAGTGAATGCCAATTCAAAGAGGTTGTATTAAGTTTAATGTTTAGGATTAGGAAATCCTAAAAGAAATATTTTTACAAACAAACAGCAAGCGACCATCAATCAATGCAACGAAGGAATCAATAGATCATAAAAAATTTATGATCATAACATCGTAAAGGAAATCAACGAAAGCATATGAAGAAACAATAAAAGATATTACGAGCATGTAAAATACAAATATGTCAACGACTTAAGAGAGCACGTAAAAGAACATCCGTACAGATGTGATAACGATCAAAAGAATAAATATAGAGAATGATCTGTATAAACAGATTTACGAGTCAAAGAAGTATAGAGAATCATCTGTACGAATAATAAAACAAACGAAAGAACCAATTGATCATAATAGTAGAAAGAAGTAAGTATCAAGGATGTTCGTACAAATATAGTAACGGTTAAAGAAATAAACTTAAAGAATTATCCGATCAACATAATGAATGTAGAGAGTTATTTGTTCTGACATATTACGAATCGAAAGACTATAAAGAGTCATCCATATATTTTATCGATGCAAATAAAGGAGCTAATACCAATGGCTAAAATAAGCACATATCAAGGAAATAATATATCAAGAATGCTAAACTAGGATAGGCGGAATAATTGTACAAACAATTAATTACTGAAGAAAGAGTAAATATATCCGTAATACATCAAGAGTTTTCAAAGAAATATTTTAAATAAAAATGTCATCACTAACTGGGGTGATCGAGACTCTCTCTGGAGTGGGGGCTGCTAGTTGTGTCGTTCCCAATGATATTCTAGTCGGGAGGTGTGACCCTTATTAGTGTGGTCTGTCTCAGGGGTCCTTATGTGTGATTCGTTCTCGGCATCTCGGATCTCGTATAGCTCTAAGCGAAAGAGTGAGCTATGAGTCATTTGATATCTGCTGAACCTAGAAATTGTCTTCTTGGCGGCATGAATCTCCAGAATCACAAGAAGTAAGGAGAAAAGAATGATCCGTTAATGAGTCGTGGTATGTGCTTAATTACACATACCTTTTTCCATTGAAAACGGACTCAAATGACTAAAAACAGACAGAAACTGCCAAAGATATGTTTGTTTTACACTTGTGTTGTGCAGGAAAAGGATATCACACCAAAAGACAGAAAACACAGCAAAAAAAAATGACAAAACCAGACACGGAATGGAAAAGCTGTAAAAGACAAAGCCAAAGATCAGATAAGTCAAAGTCAAAGTCAACTCAACAAATCAACAGTCAAAACCAAAGCCGTAATTGAAGAATACTATTGGTTGCAATCTCAACCCATCTGATGGGCCGGGAAAGCCCAATAGTATATTAACGAAGACTGTGAAGACCAAATGGGCCCTCAATCAATGACAACAGCCCATTTGTGTGCAATTGACAGAGACTATGAAGACTTTGAAGACCCGATCCTAGCCCTTGAACAAACCAATCTCAGCCAGTGTACACACAAAACCCACCCAAACCTTATTGGGCCTTAAAAAGCCCAATAACACAAGCCTGAACCTTATTGGGCCCAAACACACTCAGTTGGGCCCAATACAAGCCCACAAACCCTTATTGGGCCCAAACACACCCAGTTGGGCCCAATACATAACCCAAGCCCATTACTGGCCCAATACCATTTTTTATAAACCCTGGGGACCTAAATTGTCAAGTTTAAAAATGTTTGTAAAAAGAAAAAGTGTTTTAAAAATATAAGGGACTGAATTTGCAAGTTTCCAAAACTTTTATCTCTTTATAAAACACAAGGGCCGAAACTGCAATTCACCATTTCCTTCTTTAAATCCTTTTGATTAAAACACAAGGGCCCAAATTGCCAATTTCCAAACTCGTATATAACCAAAAAAAAAAGAAAAGGCAAAACAGAATGGCAAGTTAGTGAAACCTTAAGGTTTCTTTTTGGGTTTATAAAACTTTTTAAAACCTGTAACCAATCACGGGTTCCCCCTCAACCTGTTTCCCGCCTTCTCCTCAAAACCTTCAATATCACATGTTGTCACCCCATTCTTTTACCCAAACCTCCCTTTACCCGTTTTAAACCTAAACCCACACCCATTTCCCTGTTTAAATGCCACGCTGGCAATCCCCTTTCCCCCAAGGTATATCAATGGCGGGCAAGGCATCTAAAAGAAACACACTTGCAATCCTAGGGCTAGGATTGATGCTGAGACTCCACACACACAAAAAGCACAAGTATAGAAGCCTTGGACTTCTATAAAAGGAAGAAAAGACAAAGCCGAAATGTCGAGAACACCCTTTTTTTTACTAGCTTTTTTTTTATATAAACTTTTAATTAAATTTGTACTTTAAAGCTTCAGATTCTCATGTATCTCTATTGTTAATGAAAATTTGCAAATTTAACTTTTAGAAATTCTTGCATACATTGAAAAGTTTATGGATCGAATTTAGCTTTCAGCCTTGTTAATTCTTATTAAACATATGTTGAAATGGTTAAAAATTAACTCATAACAAGTAAGTAGGTTTATTGTTATGTAAAACAGTTAATCACTATCTTCAGAAAATAAGGGGGTGTTATGCTTACAACTTGAAAAGTACCCAAAATGGTCAATATTTTATTGGATGGGTCAAGTGCACTTAGCCAATCTTATCATCTTGGCTGAGTGTGTGGGGGTCAATTATAGTAACTTAAATCATTCTTTTCAGAATTTAAATCAGCTTTTTGAGACCTTAGCTGACTGTCAAAAATTTAGTAAATAACTTAAGCTTAACAAGCTTAAGCTGTTTAGACAGCTTAAGTAATACAATCTTGTGCTCATTTTAGTCACCAAAGTCCCCTTTAAAAGGCCATTGCTTCTGTGATTTTAAGTTGACCAAGTAAAAAGTCTAGTGTGTCAATTCTTTTTTTGAAAACAAGCCAATTCAATCCAATTACATCTGGATTTTGTTGAATTGAAAGGGAGGCCATTTTTAGGATTTAAGCTCATTTATATCGCTTTAAATCTGTTTCTTATTTGCTTTTATTTTTAAGCTTTGAGTAGCTTATTTTTAAAATAAGCCAAAAAGGTGCCGTCAAGCCCACTGTTTGCCCTCCACCTGGTGCAAACCCTTGTTTTCAGCCCTTGATCTCTTTTAGCCAACTTAATAAGCAGTTAGTTTTTCTTGCAATTTCAGTAAGCCCTAGGCCGCCCCTTTAAGCTTTGAAAAGCTAAACAGCTTAATTTCATTGTCTAAGCTAGCTAATCAGCTGCAAAGTAGAGTGGTTTTTTTTTCTTTTTTTTAAAAACTGTCATTTAGCTTATTGATTGTTTTCCAGCATTTTTAATGGGCTTATTCTAGTTTTTAATTAGTTAGTAAGTAGAGTTAGACTTAGTGATTTTAGATAAAGCAGACTCACTTATTTGTACCATCCTAAAGCTCAAAGAGAAAAGCTAATAAAGCTTTTTTAAGCTTATAACATTCTGTCACAAAAGCTTAATTTATCGGCTATTGAGTAGCTTTCAGCCCAGTGTCTTTTGTGAAAAAATACCCCCCATAAACCCTTCTTTAACCCCTTAAGCTCCTTTATAAGTTTTCTCTTTTAAGTTTTGCCTGAAAAGCTTTTTGGACTTAATTTGATAAACGGGGTCTCTTTGAGGGGCTGAACTTGAAATTTCCCTGTTTATTTGTTAACTGTTAGTATCTTTAGTTAGGTTAGCTTTGCTCAGTTAGTCCTTAGGGGTATTACGCTGTTAGTCCCTAACAGTTAACTAGGTTAGTTTATTTAATTTAATTAATTTAATTTAGGGTTTAATTTAATTAGTTTAATTACTCTTAATTGCTACAGTAAAAATTAGGCGTTTTTATATTTTTAGAATTATCAACTTTTTCTTTATTTATTTTGATTTTTCCAGAATTTTTGCACTTATATTTTCTGTCTTTTTCTATTTTCTTAGTTTTAGTTAGTATTTAATATTTCAAAATTCATAAAAAAATACAAAAATTAACAAAAAATTATTTTTCTTTTTTAGAAAATTTTCTTTAATCAAATAGTTTGTAGGAAAATTATTAAAACTTGTGTAGGGTGATTTTTGCCCAAATTTCAGTTCCGGGCTCGTTTACGAGTTCGACTTTTTCGTTTCTTACCGTTTTGTTCGCTTTTTAACTCCGATTTTGAAATTTTTTACATTTTCTTTTAAGTTAGAATATTTTTAATTTATTTAAATTTTAAAATTAATTTTATGACTTTATTTTTGTAATTTTTAGTTTTAGCTTGCGATTTAATTCCCGGTAGTCTATAATTGCATGTTTAATTTAGTTTATTAGTTTTAATTATTTTAGTTAAGTATTTTTAGCCTAATTACGTTCCCCGTAGATTTCTTAGGATTTTCATTGCCATTATTTATGCCCCCGTAGTTTAGGATTTATCCGTATAACTATTTTTGTTCCCCGTAGTATATTTAAGATTCCCATTTTCCACTGCTTGCTTCCTGTAGAATAATTTTAGTTTTCTTTAATTAATTTTAGTTTATCTAGTTAAAAAAAAAATCAATCAAAATCATTTCTCAATTCAAAACCATCAATTCATTCGTATCGATTTACCATTCCAGCCTCGTTGGGGATTTACGACCCGAGAAAACTCTATACTACTTCTCGGTATCATTGACTCTGCTTTTAGACCATCCTTACTATATATTTGATATTTTATTATATTATATGTATTTTAAGGTATAGTCTGAGCCGGACCATGCCCCAAACAAGGGGGAGCATACACTGAGGGGGAGCAATTGCAATACGTCTGATTGTTTACTTTGCAATCATCAAGCAAGTTTATTGCATTCGTCAAAACGTTTGGCAACCGCGTCTCTACAACACTTTTTGCTTCGACAAAAAATGGGAAAAAAGGTGTAAACTCAACTAGTAAAAATTATTTTAGTACACTTTTAATTAATATGAGTTTATATGTTGTCATCATAAAAAAATGAGAGATTGTTAATACAAATGTTCGCAAAAAACGATATTTATATTTAATGATCTTCAAGTTTTGATAATAACAAATATAA
>BQNB010193954.1:0-11493 GCA_026074375.1 Tanacetum coccineum
AAAATCCATTTTCAAAACGTGACATTTCAAATTAAAACTAATTACAACTTAGCTCTTGGGACGACCTCGGATTTACCATTCGTTACTACCCACGATCGGGTTCTCTGCCCGTTAGTGCATTGTCAGGTAGATCGGGTTTTATAAATTTCAAACTTGGTAAAAATATATTTTAAAATAAAATACGCATCAAGTTTTTGGCGCCATTGCCGAGGAGCTAAAAACTAGAATTAATTTGAATATTTCATTATTTCTCTTCTTTCCCTAAACTCTATATCTGCAGGAACTATGGCAGGAGTTTACGTCGATACTTGATGTGTACTTAAACACACATCATTTTTACCCCGAAAATGACTAATAAACAGACTAAAAACATGAAATATGCTTAATATTGTTGCAAATACGTTTGATTTGTGTTTTTATGTCTTATAGGTACAAAGGATTGAAAACAAAGCAAAAACAGGTATTTACGGGTTTGTTTCGGTCAAGAGTGCTTAATACTCAAGATCAAGACGAAGTCGTGAAAATTCCCCGAGCATGCCAATGGAAAGAGCATGAGATTACGAGTTCAATGGTGCCTCCATCTTTTATTGGGCCGGCCCGACACTATATATATGGGTCGGACCGACCCATATTTATTATAAGCCAAGAATTATAACATGTTCAACAGTTGGATTTAGATGAGTCAAACTAATATGTGAGAAATCACATATCCTAATTATATCCAAAAATGGCCTTAAAATGAACAAATTGTGTTATGCTTGTATATCGCTTGTTTTGTCATTTGTGATGTGTAGGTACGGATATTGCAAAAATCACAAGAAAACGGTCAAAACCGGACAAACACGGACACAGGAACAGATAGAGTGCACAAAAGCTGGAAGTTTCTAGCAAAAGGTCATCAAAAGTCAACCCTTGGTCAACCATTGGTCAACTCATAAAAGACAAAATCCTCAAAATACCCTAAACCCACCGTTATCTCCTTTTTATAAAAGAGATAACGGTCGTTATCTCCTATAAACCCTTAAAACCATTCCCTTAGAACCAAGCCCAATCCTCACCCGACCCATTTCTTTATACCCGGGCCCAAGTCAACAAACACTCCCCCGGGTCAAACAAAGATATAAAAAGAAAATAGAAAAAAGCCAGAAATCCCGTTTTTACTATTCATCATCTTTTTCAGTTTAACCTCACCTCAAAACAAAGGGTAAATCCCAATTGATGACATGGAACAAAGATTCAAGTACTAAGCTATGAGCTGGCAAAGTTGGACGTCACCAAACCCTTCTATTGGTCCAAACAAACAAAGGAGGACACGCGGAATCCTAAAGAAGCACATATGGAAGTAGGATTTTACACTAAATCCCTTGTAAAGAAGTACACAGCCTCTGACACACGGATTGCCACGCTGGCAATTCGTGTGATCAAATATCAATCCAACGGCTAATTCTTGAGATCTAATGATTGGCATGAATAAAGGGACGATATAAAGGGGAGCGTCTAACAACTTGAGAGCCTAGATCCTTCCTATGAAGCTTATAAATAGAAGACCTCTTCACACACTGCAGAAGGAGGGAATTAGATTAATTTCCAGCTTAAAAAATTTAGCTTTTGTAATTTTTCTTTAAAACTGTTTTAGCTTAATGTTTTCTTAATGTAATTTTAATTTTTAGTATTGTAATCATCTCTTTCATCAATATAATTCAAGTTTTTCTTAATATGCATTTTACTCCTTCACAAACTCACTTTCATACAAAACATTGATTAATAAGCTGTAACTGTTTCATAAGCTCCTTATAAGCTAATCTCAAGCTCATCTAAGTCTCTAAGCTTAGATTGAACTCAAATTGATCACTAAGTTACTCACACATTTAAAAACAGTTTAATACCTATGCTATGGATGGATTTGGTTGCTTTGGATGATAAGCTTACTTTGGAAGAGCTTATTGGACTTTACTAGCTTATCCTTGTGATAAGCTAGAGCTTGTTGAAAGCTCATTTGAGCTTAATTTTAGCCTTGTTTAGAGCAAAGGATCCTGTAAGTTTCTTCTTTACATTTGAGCTTAAATTTACACTATTAGCTTTAATCTGCTTCATACTGCTTATTATTTGCTTATTTTAGTTTAGATTAGCTTATAATTGCTTATTATTTGTGTTTAATGCTTATTTAGTTCAATTGTTTGTTTAGATCTAAATTTTCATGTTTTTGATACAAAAAAGTCATAAAAACCAAAAAATATAGCATAGTTGTTAATTTATTGATTCTGGCTTATTTGCTTATTGGATTTTGTTCATTTTGTCTGTTTTTAGCTCTATAGTATCTGGTATCTTAGTTTTGAGCTTTTATTTGCATTTTCATAAGCTTAAATGGATTTGACTGTGTTTAAAGGGGTGTTTGGGACAAGGGTTAAAATGGGTAAAAATGGATCAAAACTTACTTTATGCTTTTGAGTCAGTTTAGATTAGTTAAAAGTAGTCATAAAAGTCATTTTATTTAAGTTTTTAAGTGTTAAATCTAATTGTTAAGGTTTAAAGAATTGGTGGTTTGCAACTGTAGGTTTATAACTGATCTTGTTGGCTTATTTGATTATGCTCTTGCTTATTGTTGATTTGTGATGTTTTTGTGTTTATGCATGTGTTAAAAACAGGTAGAAACAAAGACTCATTGCCTGAATTTGTTAGTTTTGTGTTTTGACAAAACCGTCAAAAGTGCTAAGTGTTTAAGAAATTTTGAGATTTTGCTTTTTCAAATGCTTGTTGTTATCCTTTATTTCAAAATACTTTTAGATTGTTGCTATGTGTTCTTTGGGGTCTAATTTTGATATGTTTGTAGGTTTGAAATCCATAAGGATCTGTTAGAATGCTTATTTTTAAGCTCAAAAGTGCTGTTTTGTTAATTTTCCCAAATTTTTCTAAGTGTTGAATCTGTGTGAGATGCCCTTTTCATGAAGCTTTTTAAGTACTTGTTTGAGTTTCAAAATGCTTTTTCTTTGGAGCTTATTGTAGCTTTTTGGCCATTCTTTTCAGTGGTATAAGTCACTAAGCCATAAGGATCCTTTTGCTAGCTTATTTTTAAGCTAGAAAAGTCCCTATAGGCCTTTTGGCTTATCAGTTTTGGCCAAAAGGTTCATTTTGCTTATTTTAGCTTATCTGCTTATTGTTATTGCTTATTTAGGTTTAGTCTAGCTTATTAGGTTAGTATAAGCCCATTTTAGCTTATTTGGTTTTGCCATTTGCTTATTTGAGCTTATTTGCTTTCTAGTGTAAATTTTAAGTGTTTTTAAGCCTTTTTAGCTTTTCTGTCATTCTAGCTTATTGTGCTTGCTTATTGTTGCTCTTAAAGTGCTTTTTATAGATAGCTTATCATCTATTTTAGCTTAACTCTCTTTTTAGTTTGCTTATTTGAGCTAAAATAGCTTAACAGTTTGCATTTTATAGGATTAGTAGTGTTTAAGCTTATTCTGCCTTGTTTAGCTTATTTCAGTGCTTATTTGAGCTTTATAAAAATCGTGTCTTTTCAAAAAGTGCTTATTTTTCTGTCCTTAAAAAAGGTTGTAAAAAAATGGTCAAAACAAAAACACTTGGGATAGTGGGAAGCCCCGGGTGAGCAAGACTCGAACCCGGGACCTCTACCACCCTCACCAAGTGTTTTAACCCCCACACACTCAACCATTGTGCTACAATAGCTCATCCGGTATATCTTTGCACAATCTATTATTTATACACATTTTAGCCTTTTAGTATAATAAGCTGTTTTAGCTTATTTCACAGCTTATTCGATAAGCTATTTTCTCGAGCTTATTTTTCTTAGATTCCTCATTGTTCAATCTACTTTTCATAATTTTTTCAGAATTTTTATAAATAGTTTAGTATTTTTAATCATTTAATTTCATTAAAATCGTTTTTAATTCATAAAAAATTATAAAAAAGTCAAAAAAATATAATTCTTTTTTAGAAAATTTTCTTTTATCATATAGTTTCTAGGAAAATTAGTTTTGCTTCCGTAGGGTTTAAATTGCAAAATTTCATTTTTTAAAGAACGGGATTCATTCCCGTTCACGTTTTTTTGTGTTTTAAAGCTCAATTCAACTCCGTTTTTGTCATAGTTTTCTTAAATCTTACTTTTTAGTAAATTAGGGTTAGTTAAAAGTGAAAAAATTCATTCTAGGTTTATTTTTGAAAATTTAGGATTTTTAGATCTAGTTTAGTGTTCCCGTTTGCGTTTTAGCTAAACATTTTTGTCTTGCCCTAAGTGTGTTTTTAAACTTTTGCCTTAGTTTTCTCATAGTTTTAGAAAACCAAGCCAAATCTTTCTTCTATTCAAGCACATATTCTCGAAACGACTCTCGGCTTTCAATTGATTTCCTCATCGGGGATAACGACCCGGGAATCATACTCCTGGATTACTATGATTGTGATCTTTTGATTCCTACCATCTTATCTTTATATATTATATATTATATATTAAAAACTATAGGTAAATCATATATTTATATTTTAAATTTTATATATTATTAAAAGTGTGTAGAATCAAGTCGTGATCAGAATCTCAATGGTAAGATAGTGATACTCAAATGCGCATCAAATACTCCTTGATCTGTGTCGACAGAAACTTAATGATGAGAACGTGTTCACCTAGAATTTTTAGGTTCGGAGTTATGCAAAGAAAATGAACATCTAATACAACATTAAGAACCTATTTGATTCTAATAAAATTCGACACAAATCTTAGACAATTCGATAATTGGACTCTTTGCAAAAACAATTATATGACACCATCTATGAAAATGCTAAACTAAGAACCCAATTATTTGATAAGGTTTCTGAACCAAAAGGCACCACAAAAGGTACGAGAATGAATACTAGGTTTACAAAGCAAACAATCTTAGGAAAACCACATTCTTCTTCTTATGAACCAAAACTTTATTATACACACCTTTTCCAAAATCCTCGGTTCTCCCCAAAGTTGATAAGACGAATGATTTGTCCAAACCAGTCACTTCAAACTCGGCACCTGCCACACTAGAACAGGAAAGTTGTGCAAATCGTTAGGACTAATCCTTCTAAGACCTCTAGGGTAGATAATGTTGTCCCTAACAAACCCGTTAAAATAAGCGTTAGGATAAAACCAATCACTGTTTCACAACCAAATGTTATTCTAATCAACCAAGCTAATTCTGACTCAAACATTTTCTTCTAACACAGAGTAAAACAACACTGCTAAGACTAAAAAAACCACATCCTAGGAGCAATCTAATACCGAGCTAGGGATTCATTTAAGTCTAAGAGTAGTTGCCTCTGAAAAACGCGAGAAAAAGAAGAAAAACATAGAATTCCCAATCCTAAGAATCAAAAGCACATGTCATCTGAATGTAATAACATTACGCTTGCCATTCGAAATGCTAAATTCGAAATTGTTTGTGTTATGTGTAAGCAATGTTTAGTTACTGCCAATCATGATGTCTGTGTGCTTAATTATGTGAATGACATGAATTCTCGTGCTGATAACCAAAGTGCCAATGTCTTAATACGTGAAAATCAAAAGAAACATAAGGCAAATGCCAAGAAATCAAAGGATTTAGGGTCCAAAGGAAGTCTTGCTTCATCTAGGCCTAGCAAACCTAGAACTTGTCTTAGGTGGATTCCAACTGGAAGAATTTTTGCCATGTGTGGAAAATTAACAGCATCTAGTAACACCAAGAATAAGTCTGAAAAATCTATGTGTGACAATGCAAGTACTTCTAATCCCTCGGAACCTTGAAGCAAAGGGTTTCTGATTTCTACTTCTCTTCTTGGCAGGTTATCAAGACTAAGGAAACAACATACTTCTATCTATCCGATTGTTGTTCTCTAAACTCCAAGTCTATGGCTTATGTACTCTTCAGTGCATAACTCGAGCTTCAAATAAAAGGGGAGAGTACGCTTCAGTGCGCTTTACCTTATAAAGAAGAGAAATCTAATTGTTTTCAAAATAGTGGAACATAATTTTTTAAGAATTTTTCAAAAGGATTTTCAAAATCTTTCAAAATTTTATGTTCAACACTCTCTTCTCATGTTACTTCAGTAGATATGATAGTCATGACGTCATTGATAAGAGTTGGAAAGTCTATTCGGTAATTTGTTCGATGAATTATTCAAATGGAGAAAATCAAGTTGTTTCAAAGTCTTCCGCTTTTACTACTGCCGATGCATCCGATAAACGTCAATAACAACAAGATTCAGCTTCATCTACTTCAACTCTAGTAACAACTATCATTGCTGATGGAATCTTAGACTTGTAAATATTTTTGATCTTTCTCTTTATTTTGATTTATAATATTTTTGAAAAAGAAAATACAAAAATATAAAACCTATAAAAGCAAAATACAAAATCAAAAAATTTCAAAAAAACCAAAAATATTCTTCTCCGACATGTCTCTAGATAATCGATAGCATTTATGTACCTAGAAATGTTGATTAATATTGACACGGGTATATAAATGAAGTTCGAGCGAGAGTTTCAAATGCTTTCAAAGCATGTCCTTTCAAATTTTTTCTCTACGACTTTTAAGTAAATGTCAGCTTAGGACTCATCTCTAAAGAAAGGAAAATGTTCATTTATGTCCATTTATCCTACACAACAGGAAGTTTATATCTTCTCAGTCTTGAGCAATGTCATATAAACATTCAAAGTTTTGAATGCTCAAGAGAAGCACTAAGGAAATGATAATTAATAAGATACATCTGACATCATTTTCTTGTTGAGAACAAAATTTTCAAGATATTTACAAAAAGAAAATTTCAAATTCTTTCAAAATTGTGTGCTCAACAAACTCCCACTCCAATTTTTCACTCTATTCTATAATTAAAGGGGAGTATAATAATATGATTCATTCTGCATGCACTCTTGTTCTCCTAAGACTTAGTTAGGCTTATGTGAATTTCAGACATTATCTTGTTTTTAATTCACTAATTGTCAAAAAATTGTAAACACATATGCAATTTTTGAGGGGGAGAATAGTGATTAAAATGCGATCAATACGGATTAATAATGCATACGATCTTCAATCTATAAGTGCATTCCTAAACCTCGCATGTGCAAAACTCTTTCAAAATATGGTGCATATGTGTAGGGGGCTTTTTGGTAATTCTGGAAACACTCAATGTGTCTTAAATGATTTCTCAAACATGTTGATTGATTTTTTATCAAATGGTTTTATGGATCTTCATGGAAATACACAAAGACCGGCCAACTGTTGTTTCTCAAGGAGTCATAAGGCGGTTAAGGTTAGGTATATTCGTTTTATGATCCAGCCTGAACTGGAGGGATCTACCCAGGAACACTCCATTAGATAGAGTAGAAGTCCTAGGTATGATTGAAAAAATGAGTAAAGTGAGAATAAGGGAATAATGCAGACTGAGATGTAGCTGGTACTGGAACAAACCCATCAAGGTACTAGTCATGAATTCTCGGTAAGCATTGAAGGGGTTGAAGAATGAAAAAGAATTGTAAGGATAAAGGGTAAAAAGAAAGAAGCCCTCCATACAACCCTAGGCAGAAACCGGGTCAATACATAATCAGATGAGTTTTATGGGTGAACTCACTTTCTTCTTAGGACTATGATAAGTGTAAAATACACATATCTGTTTATACCAAAAATGACCCTAAATGACCCAAAACAGACTAAAAATGGCAAAAATATATTTGTTTTTGTCTTTTGTGTGTGCAGGTACGGATAAGACAAAAATCATAAGGAAACCGTAGAAAAACGGGCAAACACGGACACGAGAACGAAAGAGCGTGCAAGAGCCGAAAGCCAAAGTAAAAAAAAAGTCAACCTCGGTCAACTCTCAAAGTCAACACTAGAAGACAAAAATCCAAAGTTACAAATCTAGTCCCTCAAGTTTCAGAAACTTACACTAATGATCCCTAAGCTAAATGGGCCTTAAACCTTAAAACCTCACCCGGATCCAAAGCCCATACCCGGCCCAAAACCCTAAAACCCATTACCTTTTATAACTAAGTCCAGGGGCCAATTCTGCCATATTTGGAAAATGTTTAAAACACCTAAACTTTCATAAACCAAAGAGAAGGACTTACTTTGCCATATCCCCAAAGTTTAAATCTCTTTTACCCGTTTTCAGTTATAAAAAGGCGCCAATGAACAGTTTACTGTTCATCCTTCGTCTACCTCTTAACCATGGGTAAAACAAAGGGCAATTCTAAATTAAAGGGTGCAATAGTCAATTCAAGTACTAAAGTACACATGGGCAGGGTCAATACATCATCAAACGTTCCTCATTGGTCAATCCCACAAGAGGAATGCCACATTGGACATGAGAAAACACACAAGGAGTGGATTTTTATACTCGGGCTACTCACGGAACAAGCACAAGAGCATCACACGGATTGCCATGCTGGCAATCCGTGTGAATCCCAAGACTTGATCAAACGGCCAAAAATTACTCACCAATGATTGATGGAATGAATGGCAGAGATTAGAAGGAGCGTGGGAAGAAAGCAAGAGGCTAGAAGCTTCAGAGATGCACTATAAATGCTCACACTCCTCACACACATACGATGGATCTTTTTTCCTTTTTACACCTAGTTTAGCTTTTAGCTTTTTAATAGCTTATGGTAATTTTCTTTTAATCAGTTGTAATTTTCTTTTCAATCATGTAATCAAGCTTTTAGATTAATGAAATTAAGTTTTTATCTCTAAGAAATCTGTCATTAGCTCTTGTTATTTACTCATAAGCTCTCAATAAGCCAAAGTGATAAGCCTCAGTTTAATAAGCTCTATTTCAGCTCTCATAAGTCTCTAAGCTTATGATAGAGCTTAATAAGTCATTTAATCTAGTAAACATCTAAAACAAGTATAATTCCTTTGATATTTGAACTTTTAAGCTAAATGGAAGGGGAGCTTATAATGGAAGAGCTCCCAAGGACTTTACTGGCTTATCTTAGGATAAGCCAGAGCTGTTGATAAGCTCATTTGAGCCCATGCTTCTGTTTAGCTGAAGCTAATTGTAAGTTTTCTTTTAAGTTCCCTTTGTCATTTAATTTTTAGCTTAAAACTGCCTATTTGCTTATTGGTAGTTTAAACTGCTTATCTAGTTGCTTAATTGGGCTTATTTGTGATTCATGTTGCTTATTAATCATGATTTACTATCTGTTTTTAGCTAGTCTAGTTTAGAGCTTAGTTTTTCATTGTTTGCCTTTAAAAATCTCAAAAACAAAAAAATAGATAGCATAAGAGTAGATCTTAGAATTTGGCTTATTAGGTTATGAATTCATGTTTATTAAGCTTGTTAAAAACTAATTAATATCTGATATAAAGGTTTAGATAAGTAGATTTCAATTACTAAGCTAAATGGAATCTGTCAAGGATTTTAAGGGGTGTTTGGATTAGTGCTAATTGACTTTCAAAAGTCAAAGGAATTTGGTGATTTTTCTTTGGTTAGCTTGATTAGCTTATTTGATTAGGATATGAGTTGGTTTGAACTGTCAGTTTAAGTTCATAATCATTTTTAGACTTATTTTTCTTGTTTTTGCACCAGGGGATTTTTGCCCTTGTTTTTGCTTGTGAAAATTTGAAACAAGCCATCAAAGGCTTTGTTTGTGTTTGAATTGTGTTCAAACACACTCACTTTGAGTGTGTTATGCAGGTATAACCACTAAGGTAACCTGCATATTAGTTTTGCCTTTTTGTCAAATTGCATCAGCAGTACTAACATCAGTTAGTACTGCTGTCTTTTTAATCTTTCATTTAGGCTAGTAATTTTAGGATCTAGGGTTTTAAAATCAGTAGGTTAATAGTATTCACATAGCTTAATATAGATTAAAGCTTATTTTTCATTTTCCAGATTATTATCTTAGGTAAATCAGTTTTAAAAGTTCATCAAAAACCTCAAAAAGCCAAAAAACAGTAGTATCTAGTGGTTAGCTTCTTAATTCAAATTTCTAGCTTATAATACTTGTTTTATGATTTGGATTATTAGCTTATAGATAGGTAATTAAGTTTTTAAAAGCTTAGCCTCTGAAATAGTTTATTGTGCTTTTTAGCTTAATGTCTTTTTGAGAATTTTGAGTTTTATTCCTAAGTTTTCTGTTTTTAATCTTAGATTTAGAAGTCTTGTAGTGATTTTAGCTTGTGTAGCTTGTTAGATTAAGCTTCTGCATCTCATAGGGATTCTAGAACAGCTTTTACTTTTGATTTTGAGCTTATATTGAAGCTTGTGTATGCTTTTATGTCCAAACAAACAAAAGTGAGCTCAAACCCTCACTTTCTATGAACAACAGCTTTCATAAGCTCTTAAAGAGCTTAATTTTGGTTTTCAGCTAGTGCTCCTTTTATTAAAAGTGCTTAGAATAGTGTCCTTAATAAGTTCTAGCTTTTAAAATTGAAAAATAAAAAAAATTCAAAAAGGGGTGTTAGACAACCTTGAACCCGTGACCTCTCCCTCATAAACCATGCATGTTAACCATTGTGCTACAATAGCTCATCCGTGAGCTATTGTACAGATTTTAGTTTTAACCTTTCTTTGGGCTTAAGCTCATAATATAATCCGTAGCATATAAGCTTAATTATCCAGCTTATTAGATAAGCTGTTTTTCCTTTGACTTTGTTGCATTTAGGATTTTCCCTGAATTTTTCACATTTTTCCATTTAATCTATTATTTTTAATCATTTTTTTAAGGTTTTAATTTTCGAAAAATCATAAAAAATAGAAAAAAGTTTCAGAAAAATACAAAAAAATAGTTTTTAGCATTAGATTAAATACTTTTGGGTTTACATTCAGAAAAATCATTTTCAACACTTTTAGATTATCATTTTCATTTTTGAGCTTTTAATTTTAAGTTTAAAAATAGGTTTTTAATTTTAAAAATAGTTAAAAATAGTTTTCTGAGTTTTTATGTTATTTTAGACTTTTCTAAGTTTAAAAATCATTTTTCTCAATTTTTAGGACTTAATTTGCTATTTGTTTAGGATTTAATTAGATTTAATCAGTTTTTAATTCATAAAAAATTCAAAAATCATCATAAAAAATGTTTTTCTTTCTCTTAAAAATTTCTTTTGTCCTAATTTAGGTTTAGAAATTTAGTTTGCCTTTTTAGGGATTAATCTTAGTGTATTTGCTTATTTGTCGCTTTTAATTGCTCCCGTTAATTGTTTAAGTGTTTAATAGCTTTTAATTGTTTGTTTTAAATTGTTGCTTTTATTTAGTAGTTATAGAAACTCAAAAATATATTTTCTCTCATTCAAATCACAATCCAAGCTAAAACGTGGTTTCAATTTCGCAAGTCGTTGGAGAAACGACCCGGGTGATCATTCTTCCAGGTTAAATATACGTATTATATATTATATATATATATCTTTTAGAGTGAGCTTTTCTTAAGAGAGATTTTAGGAAAGTTCTTAAATGCTCTTTTGGAATATTATTATATATATTATTTTGCGTATATAAAACTTATAATCAGTTTTGGCTCTATTGCTGGGGACTTGTGTTAAAGAT
>BQNB010193957.1:0-11492 GCA_026074375.1 Tanacetum coccineum
ATTGACCAATCAGATCACACGATTTTGCCTACGTGGCAAAATCAAGCGTTCTGATTGGTCTAATTTTTAAATTCATATGGTGTAATGTTAATTGGGTCACTTGGTTACAAAACCCTAATTTTGTTATCTTGTAATCTTTTCTAGCTTCTTGCTAGTGTTTTAATAAAAATCTGCTGTTAAAAAAAAAATCAAGTTATTCAATATAGAAATACAGACTTTCACATAATTTTTTTTAAACTTGAAACTCAAACAACTGTTTCAAGAAACGGATAATCAGTGTAGCCAGCAACAGGGTCTTCTGTATAGAAAGTGGCTCTTTTATGCTTGTTAAGTGGAGCATTAAGCTCAAATCTTTTAGGCAAATCAGGATTAGCCAAGAACAAACGACCATATGCTACAAGATCTGCATGATCTTCAGATACTGCATCATTACCATCATCCATCTTGTGGCCACCAGCCGCAATGAATGTACCATTAAAAGCCCGTTTCATGGGTTCCAAGCTCACATTTCGTCCTTGCATGTCTTTAACTCTCGGCTGCACCATGTGGCAATATAGAATCCCGTATTTGTTTAGTGAATTAGCCATGTAAACCCCTAATGTTTCTGGGTCTGAATCTCCCGATTCCATGTAGTGTGCAAACGGTGAGAGACGGATGCCAACTTTATCAGCTCCAATCTCATCTGCAACGGTTTCCACTACGTCAAGAGTAAACCTGCATCGGTTCTCTGAGGAACCCCCATACTCATTGTCACTTTGATCATTGACTTGATCTTTTACAATCTCGTCAATTACATAACCATGAGCCCCATGGATCTCCACTCCATCAAATCCTGTTAATATTTATATTGTAAATCATATGTCACTCAAATCATGATTTATGAATATATAATTTGGTCAAGTAAAATTACTTTGCTATATTTATTTACCTGCTTCCATAGCATTTCTTGCTGCAACTTTGAAATCATTTAAAACTTGACCAACTTCATCGCTATATATTCTCCGTGGTTTAAGAAATAGGAAAAATCATTTGCCTTTCATTTCGGCTGGCAGCTCTCCCGAATTTGGGTCAAAACCTGTTTTTTTATTCAGATTTATCACTAACATAATAGATGTGTAAGTAAACACTAACTTTCCGCTAGTGAAATGATTAATAGTTTTGGGACTGGCCATTGCATTGTTCTGAAATATAAAATCACATACTTTCATCAGAAACCTTGCCAGGGTACAATAACTGACAAAATATGGTTCCGCCCTTAGCATGAACATCATCCACGATCGGTTTCCACGCATCTACTTGTTCCCTTCACCATATTCCAGGAGCATTCCTAAATATAAAATCATTGGGGGAAAAATAAATTATTCCTGTAGATTTGAAGCTTCACAACTGGTCTATTAGAAACTCAGAAATATATATATATATAGGGCTAATGACTTGAAAATGTATCCAACTTGTCATTTTTTGTTATTGTATGTAGTCATTTTTTTTTTTGTTATTGTATAACTTGAAAATTCATCCTATTATATGTAGTATGTTACCTCTCATTTGCAACGTTAGTCCATTTAACTAACGAACAGTTGCAACGTTAGTCCATTTAATTTTTTTTATTTCGGTTTCAGTTTACGAGCAATAATAAAAAAAATGTAAAAAAATATTTTTTTTATTTCGGTTTAAGTTTAAGAGCAATAATTAAAAACAAAATTTAAAAAATAAATTTTTTTTATATAGGTTTCAGTTTACGAGCAATAATAAAAAAAATAAAAAATTTTAAATTTTTTTTATTTCGGTTTCAGTAGACAACATCGTCTGAACTGATCTGAATCATAAACGAAAATATAAACTGAAACATAAGCATGATACTGACTGAGTACATAAACTGGCCATATCAATATGAATTAAAGACAAATAATGAGTACATAATTTATTATACTGGTGCTAAGTGCTTAAGCAACAATAATTAGTGACGGTAATGCACATACTAAGTATGTTGCGTTACTGACTAGTTGCATAAAGCACGTATTGACTGAGTAATTGTCAGTACTATATTGACTGAGTTAATAACACATGCTGGGTGCATAAAGCATGCTACTGACTAGGTACTTAAGCTGACTGGTGCGTTAAAGCACATACTCCTAACGTACTTGTCAGTATATATTGGCCTGAGTACATAACTGGACTGGTGTGCTTAAAGCACGTACTGCCTCAGTACATAGCTGATGGAGTTGCGTTAAAGCACTACTGCATGCTAGTACTTATAGTACTATATTGGCTGAGTGCATAACTGACCGAGTGCATAAAGCACGTACTGCATGAGTACATAGCTGACTGAGTGCATAAGCAATATAGTAACTGTGTACTTAAAGGACTATTCTAACTGATTAAGTGCATAAAAAACTTCGCGTGCCTTATTAAATGCATAAGCATTGTCTATGCAATTGGGAATAACTAATGTGTATAGACACATCGCACGCCTGACTAAGTGTATAAACACTTCGTGCGCCTAACTGGATGCATAAAGCATTTATCCTTATTTGGGACTGATTAATGTGCATAAAGCACTATTATTCCACACAAGATTGACTAAGATTAAGTTTATTACTTAAACCTGTTCCGTGTCCGAAATTGAATTGTTCAAACTATATAGGGGATATATAAATTAAGACTGAGCTAAATACTTGGGCATGATTGCACACTAAGCTGAATTAGATACTACATTACTACTCACGCAAATTGCTAAAGCTAAACTTATGGCAATAACCTTAGAACTAAGCTGAGTATCTTAAAACTATATTATAACATAATAGTGAAGCTGAGTTACTACGTAATGCTGAAATTAGCTAGAGCTATAACAAAATACTGAGTATAACCCAACGGCCGCCATAATACTAAATATGACCCAACAAGTCAACATATACTCAATATGACCCAATGGATCACCATAATATATATAATATGACCAACGGCTGTCAAACAATACGCATATGAACCAAGGGTCAAGATATACAGAATATGTCCAAGCGGGGTCACCTATACTAATCAAATATGACCCAACAGGTCAACATATATTCAATATGACCCAACGGGTCAAGATTATACTGAATATGACCCAACGGGTCAACATATATTGAATATGACCACATGGGTCAAAATGATGCTAATATGACCACACAGGTCCAACTTGATATTTGATTATGACCCAACGGGTCAACATGATACTGATTATGACCCAACGGGTCAACATGATACTGATTATAAGCCAACGGGTCAACATGATACTGATTATGACCCAACGGGTCAACATGATACTTGACTTGCATACTTGACCACTAAAGTCATGTGAATACTTGGCTTGCATATTTCTTGGGGTATGACAAGGCATATATATATTAAACATGTTTAATATAATAAAAAATGTTAACTAAAATATCTGTTCTCAACTCGGTTGTCTTACAAATTCATCGGGATATCTTGACTTCTGAGCTTCATATAAAACATAAGCTATATCATTCTATAGTCATTAGAACTTGCTATAATGTCCGTGCACATGATCTACATCATTTTCGCTAACTTTTTGCAAATGGATGTTTTGCTGATTTTCTTGGACAGTTTGAATGTATTTTGCTTGCTGTTTTGAACCATTATATTCTTGAATTAACAGATGAGGCAAGTTGCATTAGAAAATTGACTCAATAGCTAAAATTTGGTCTAAACCTCAAGTCATCGATAATGATTTATTCTCTTACGGACCCTTCAAAAGTTGAATTAAAATTCTTGCACAATCTTGATGATCCGTTTTGATACATCACAAAAAATGACCCAAAACCCATATTAAGTTATAACCAATCTTCACCAAAACTTGGTATCACAGCTTTATTGACATGTTTTGGTCATTTTCTAATCGGCCATTAAGCCAAAATGCTTTATTTAGGTTGATTCAATTAAGCTACTAGCCAAAACACCTCTTTGCTTTACATAATCATTCATATTATTTTAATCTCACATGAATTCATCTAATCTTTCAAACCATGATTCAATTACTCAATTCTAAACATACTCTAACATTAACATGATTTTCTAAATCATGTGTCATCATGATACAAGGCTAGGGTTATAAAGAACTTTAATTTAGCATAAACCATTAATAAGAACTAACACATACCTTGATGGGAAATAAATTTCTAGGCTTAAATCTTCTTGTGCCTCCATAATCATACCATCATAATTCTTAATTTTTGAATTCATCTTGAAGAGTGTTCTAGCAACGAAGTGATTAACTATTGTTCCTTTTGAAATCCCTGTGATAAACATGACTCTGCCAACACACATACACATGTGTTTTTGTGGTGGATTCCAGGAATGATAAGGATTATATAATCCCAAAGGTACAAAGGTAATTTAAACCTCTAAATATAACTTTATAATTGTGGCAAGAATGGTCACTGCAGGCTAGAACCAGGTGGTTCTAGTACTAGTTTGGGATTTTGGCAACTTAGGTCCCTCAAGTTCTTTTCTCTAATACTTGGGCTACATAATACTTTCTAAAACTATTTGCATAATATTTATATTGATAGTTTGACTATCGGATTTGACTAACCAATCACGTAAAGCATGAAAACTTATAAAGTCATAGTCAAACTTACGCAATGGCATTCTGGTAGTAAAATACCAAAAACCCAGTTTTGGGTGTTACCTTATCTCCCTTCTATATTTCCGTTCGTGTCCTCACGAACTAATTTTGGGGGTGACTATCTAGGCATGTATTACGTTTGGGCACTAAGTTTCCCCCACTTAGACTGTACTTATCTATTTTATTTTTGTCTTATTCTTATGTTCTTTTGACCATAAGTACTTGCATATATGGTACTGCTATATTCTGAGTAATATAAGAATTCTAAGTTTCTGAAAAAATCATTTCATGTCTTCTATATGTTATTATATTTATAATTATAAGGATTTTAACTATTTTCTGTTTCGGTGATTTTCATTAACCTTTCATTTCTCAAGTAAAGTAACTAGGTCTGTGTATTGTTCATAAATTGTCATTTTCTATGGACCATATTTGAATTGCTTACTAATTCTGCTATTTACTATTATGATGTTCTTTTTTTACCCTGATCTGAGTTGTTCTGTTTTGTTAATCATTATTACTGAAGATATTACTTAGACATTACTAAATTTGGAGAGAGTTAATGGAAATACCGGGATCATTGAGACATATAGTTTCTTTATGTTTTCTACTATTCATATCGATATGATTTTCTGATTCTTAATCTGACATGAATCTATGTTCTAGTCTGTTCGATTATGCTCATTTACGCTTAACTGTTGTATAAATTTCCTCAAGACATTATATGGTCCCAATAAATCTATGCTATATGATGTAACTATTATCACGTCGGCCAGGCGTCATAATACTTGCATCAATTAAACATGTCTTTATTGCCATCATACTCTACCTTGATTCATTAATAAAACTATCGGCATTTTCTACAATATTGTCTGCCTATCTGTTAATCTGTTGCTAACTATGTACTTCGGTTCATGCATTCTGTTTACTAATCGAATACTGTTGCGTTACATGATGACTGGTCTATAGCATACTACGAAGCTAAGTCTGACATTCTGCACTTCTTAACATGATATTTTGTTTCTGATATTCTGGTTCTAATCATGATTCATGTTGTTTTATTTATATCGTTTAGTGTCTTAAATGTGTACTACAATGATTCTGATTTCTATCTTATTACTGGTGACTATAAGCTAGGGTATAATAAGGCAATATACCTTGTTCATTCTAATATGTTGCGCTTTCTAGTGGAATATTTCAAACTGCTATGGGGGGGGGGGGGGGGGTGGGTGAAACATAAATGATATAATAAAACGGCTTTCTGAATTTCTTATCTATACTTGTCTATTGATACCATTTGACTATTTAATGCTTATGAATCTTGGCTTTTATACTTTTAAGGCATCTTAAATGCTATATTAATTACCAATCCATCTCTGCATCTATGCATAAACTGTAAAGGTCAATTTAGAAACTCAAAATCTAAGTTGACCCTCTTATATATCGTTCAATACTTATCTACGTATAGATTAACTAGGGATACCTGGACTCGTCCTGAAATCCTTTATCCTTTTCTCGTAGGCTGATCAACTCTCGAAATGCTAATGCATATGATATGCGTTTATTCTGTCATATTCTGTCTTGTCTAATATTGTAACATATTGAATACTGGTTTATTCTTAACACATAATGAAATACTTTAAATTGAAATTCCTTGTCATTAAACCACATAACCGTTCTTACTATGCGTCCCTGATACCTTGATAAGCTAATACCTCATTCTTATATCATGTGGATATTATTACGTTGATCAGACGTCATAATAATCACATCAAAGAACCATGAACTTATTGCTATCATAATTTACCCTAAGTTACAAAACTTAAAATAAAAAAAATGTTATCATTAACTGCACATGATTCATCTGAAACTTCACGCTGGATATAATCAATACATATTGATTTTTGCTTAAGCATTTTATACGTGAAACATTATGGTTCATGATCCTAAAAACTTTTCTCTAATATATGAGGGTGGTACTACTGCAATACATGTATATATTCTGGAAAACTTATATAATCTAATATACGTTGCTAATCACATCAACTGGTATGCATCGCTAAACATGAACTACATATCTGACAAACATGAGCCAAATAGCTACAATCTGAATAATCATAATCCGTATACCGATAAACATATAAACGTGCGATGCACCTAACTCTGTATTCAATATCGAGCAATCGGTTTAAGTCTAAGCATCCCCTACTAATGGTGGATACTTAAATCTCTCAAACCATCATCGCTTTGATACCAACTTGAAACGCCCAGATTTTTTTACATGAACTTGTGAAAACTTATTTCATTTATAACATATAACATGTATGAACCTGTATACGTTATTAAAATAAGCGAAAGTGTAACTTTCACATGTAAATAGGCTTATTCCAAACGCCCCGTTATAACATTCATAACTATGAAAAGTACATGACTATTGTATATAAAATACTGGTTATGATTATTGACTTGCTTTGGGGAATTCCAAACTGATAAAAATGATGGAAATGAGAAGCTCGTTACCTAACCCACGAGCTACACCATTTTAGCCTATTATGCCCTATTAGACACATAGCTTGGTCTCATCTTACAAACCTACAAAACATGAAACTGAGAACGGTAAGTCCTTGGGACTTAGTGAGATAACGGCGACTGAACTGATCTGAATCATAAACTAAATATTTAAACTCTAACATAATCATATATGACTGTGTACATAAGCCAATACTGACGGCCCTTATATTAGCTTAAAGCCAAAATTACCGAGTAGTATAATTTATATAATGGCTGAGTACACAAAACAACTGGCGAGTGCATAAGCCATAATAAATTAGTTCGTAAAGCACAATGTGTAACGTGAATAACCTGAACTGAGTGCATAAAGCACATATTGACTGAGTACTTGTAGTACTATACTGCCTGAGTACATAACTGGCTGGGTGCATAAAGCATGTACTGACTGGGTACATAGCTGACTGGGTGCAGTAATATAGCACTACTGACTGAGTACTTGTAAGTTATATTTTATTGCTTTGTTACATACTGACTGAGTGAATTAAGCCGGTACTGACTCGAGTACATCGCTGACTGAATGAGTTTATAGGCACTACTGCCTGAGTATTGTAGGACTATAATGGCTGAGTACATTAATGACTGAGTTGCATTAAAGCAAATACTTGCTTGAGTGCATAAGCAATCTTGTAACTGTGTACTTAAAGGAATATTCTAACTGATTAAATGCATAAATAAAAAATTCGCGAGCCTTAATTAAAATGCATATGCATTGGTACCATGCAATTGGGACTAACTTATGTGTATAGGACACATCGCCGCACTGACTAAGTTGAATAACACTTCGTGCGCCTAACTAGATGCATAAAACATTTATCTTCATTCGGGACTGATTAATGTGCATAAAGCACTATTATTCCATATTGGATTGACTAAGATTAAGTTTATTACTAAACTGTTTTGAGTCTGAAATTGTTTACACATAATATGAATATATTATTTAAGACTGAGCTAAATACTTGGGCATGATTGCACACTAAGCTGAATTAGATACTCCAACTATACTCAACGCAATGCTAAAGCTAAACTAAGGCATAACCCTTAGAACTAAGTTGAGTATCTAAACTATATTATAACATAATAGTGAAGCTGAGTTACTACATAATGCTGAAATTAGCTAGATGTTGAAGCTGAGCTATAACAAAATACTGAGTATAACCCAACGGCCGCCATAATACTAAATATGACCCAACGGGTCAACATATACTCAATATGACCCAATGGGTCACCATAATACTAAATATGACCCAACGGGTCAACATATACTCAATATGACCCAACGGGTCAAGATATACTGAATATGACCCAACGGGTCGCCATAATACTAAATATGACCCAACGGGTCAACATATATTCAATATGACCCAATGGGTCAAGATATACTGAATATGACCCAACGGGTCAACATATATTGAATATGACCACATGGGTCAAAACAATGCTAATATGACCACACAGGTCCACATGATACTGATTATGACCCAACGGGTCAACATGATACTGATTATGACCCAACGGGTCAACATGATACTTGACTTGCATACTTGACCACTAAAGTCATGTGAATACTTGGCTTGCATATTTCTTGGGGTATGACAAGGCATATATATATTAAACACGTTTAATCTAATAAACATGTTAACTGAAAATCCGTTACTCACCTCGGTTGGCTTACGCATTCCTCGGGCATATCTTGACTTCTGAGATCACCTAAAAACATAAACATATCATTCTATAGTCATTAGAACTTGCTATAATGTCCGTGCACATGATCTACATCATTTTCGCTAACTTTTTGCAAAATGGATGTTTGCTGATTTTTGGACAGTCTGCTGTAATTTGCTGTTTTGACCCACTTAAATTCTGAATTAACAGATGAGGCCAGTTGCATTGGAAAATAGACTCAGAGAGCTAAAATTTGGTCCTGACCTCAAGTCAATCCGATAAACGGTTTATTCTCTACGGCCCTTCAAAGTTGGCATAAAATTCTGCACAACTTGCTGATCCGTTTTGAAACATCACCAAAACGACCCAAAACCCATAATAAGTTATCCCAATCTTCACCAAACTTGTATCACAGCTTATTAGACATGTTTAGGTCATTTTCTAACAGGCCTTAAGCCAAAATTGCTTATTTAGGTGCTAAATTAAGCTCTAGCCAAACACCTCTTTGTTTAACATAATCATTCATAACTTTTAATCATCACATGAATTCTTCTAATCTTTTCAACCATGATTCAATTACTCAATTCTAAACATACTCTAACATTAACATGATTTTCTAAATCATGTTTCATCATGATGCAAGGCTAGGGTTATAAAGAACCTTAATTTAGCATATACCCTTAATAAGAACTAACACATACCTTAATGAGGAATGAATTTCTGTGCTTAAATATTCTTGTGCCTCCATAATCATACCATCATAATTCTTAATTTTTGAATTCATCTTGAAGAGTGTTTTAGCAACGAAGTGATTAACTATTTTCCCTCTTGAAATCCTTGTGATAAACATGACTCTGCCAACACACATACACGTGTGTTTTTGTGGTGGATTCCAGGAATGATAAGGATTATATAAGCCCAAGGGTACAAAGGTAATTTCAACCTCTAAATATAACTTTACAATTGTGGCAAGAATGGTCCCTGCAGGCTAGAACCAGGTGGTTCTAGTACTAGTTTGGGATTTTGGCAACTTAGGTCCCTCAAGTTCTTTTCTCTAATACTTGGGCTACATAATACTTTCTAAAACCATTTGCATAATATTTATATTGATAGTTTGACTATCGGATTTGACTAACCAATCACGTAAAGCATTCAAACTTATAAAGTCGTAGTCAAACTTACGCAATGACATTCTGGTAGTAAAATACCAAAAACCCGGTTTTGGGGTGTTACATAATGTATAAATAGTGTTACCTTTTAAAAATTGACGATTCAACGTGTTTTCAAAACTTAAAGATTTTATATTTTATCGCGGGAAAAGATTAAAGAATGGTTAAAAACCATTCAAACCCTAGACCATTCGCGACTTCCTAAATAGTATGCAAGGTAAGAAAACTACAACGTAGTCAGGTATTATCGGGTAATGGTATCTACAAGACCGAAGTCTTGATGAGTCTCCCTGAACTTTATCCTTGCAACTAAGTAGTACTTTTGCAAATTACGTCATTGATAAAAATAAAACTTTAATTTGAAAAACACATTATGAACTATAAAATAGTCCATAATAAATCTGATTTCATAATTATTAGTCATGTTTATATTTATTTTTCTATAAACCCTTTTATTTTCTCATAAGTCTAAACTTAAAATAAAAACAATATAAACACGAAACTAATACACATAACACTTATTCAAAAAACAACTATTAACAATTAAGTCATGCAAATATCAATTATGATCCTAATTATCTAATAATTAAAAAATATGTATATATTCATACTAGTCTATAAACCCGTGATAAATCACGGGTAGCTAAAAATAAATTGCTTACAAAACATAAAGTTAAAGGAAATGATGCTTAAAAGTGGCATCTAAAACATAAACGTATAGCGACTCAGTTAATTAGAGCAACACTTGAACTCTTATGTAATCTTTGGAAAGGCCAATAGAACTCATATGATTCACACAATCACACTGTAAAATTTAAAAATAAAGAAATAAAGTGAGCTAATTATTAACAGAGTAACATAGACTTCAAATCAGTTACAATTGAGTGGCGTATAACTTAGAAAGTGAACAAAGAAACAAATCATAAGAATTAGTTGCTTTTGGCTACATAAATAAGTAAGTAATAAACTGCATTTGATTGAATATAAGCATGTGATATATATTATGGTGTGATCAAAAATAAATGTTAAGCCCATGGTGCAATCAAAACACTTTCATAAAACCTTTAGAGTGATCTTTATGTGCACCAACGTAATTGCTATACATTAACATATCAGTATTTATGTAACTTTCATAATAAGCAACAATGCGTAAAATGCTAAGTTATGAACAAAGAAAATAAATAGTAGTTTGCAGAAAATAATAGTTACTCCTTGGGGTGAACTTATACTCAATAATGCATTTTGCTAGTCAAGTGATGCGCATGCCAACTAACCTTAGTTATAACTATCCAACAAAAATGAAGAGGTTTAGCGAAAATGAGGGAAGAAATTGATCATAAGGCATATACAATTTCAACTTTTTTTGAAAAGAGTTTGCACTTAGTGTTAAACTATAAACGATTCATAACAATAAAACAAAATCTACACGACGAATGCCTTTACGGAGGGTATATATGCACCCT
>BQNB010193958.1:0-11492 GCA_026074375.1 Tanacetum coccineum
AACGATCGTTAGAAATATAACCGAAAGTTATTCATTTTGTTCAAAATTTGAATGTATACATGTTTGTGTGTACCTTTATAGAGTTGACTAGGAACAGCAGTAAATTGGGATAAGTAAGTTAGTCATTTATGGCCTTTGCCCAATTTTAAATAAATCATATGGACTTATTTGAAAAATATAATTTTTCATATTTTTTAATAACTTTAAAAAATAAATAAATAGCCCCTTATACTTTATACATTATAAACTTTATACTTTAAAAATACAACACATATAAAATATTCTTAAAGTTTATATAAGACTATCTGAAAAAACATATTAAACTCGCATATTATATACAACATGATATTAATTAGTAAATTTGAACAGCAACATCAACATCAACACTCATATGAGTTAAATAAAGTTAAATCTTTTGTCCAACAAAATCTTTACAAAATATTAATCGAATTAATCAATGTTTTAACACGGTTTTTTAATTAACCCGGTCGAGTCACTGGGTTACGGTTACCCGACCGGTTCACGGTTTAAACGACCGGGTCAACCCGGGTTTTAAAACACTTATATTAATACATAATGAATATTTTTTTGTAAAATCACATACACAATTATTAGTTTTACTAATCTCACAATTACAAAACATTAAACACGGAAAAAAATTTCATATGCATGTATATTAAATAAAAATTTTAAAATAAATTTGATTAATGTGTAGGCCCGTGCGTGACTTATAACTAGTTTAGAAGGTGTCAAATGACAACATTCACGATTCATTGAGCATAATGAATTATATCAGATAGATAGTAGATAAAGTATCTTTAATGTTTACCCTTTTTTTCTAAAACCTCATCTTAACTGTTTATGAATCTTGCACAACGACTCTCAAATTTTTAAAAACTGCCATGTTAATACATAGTTATACTCTCAATTAGTGTAGTTGTTAAACTTCGTAAGAAGGTCTGGCACTTATGTTGTTTTCGTTTTGCAATGTTATTTAGATGCTGGCAGACTATGGTTGTGCGTAGGGTTGTAAACGAATTAGTCGAACACGGACAGAGCCTTGTTCATGTTCGTTCGTTTAATTTTAGCCGAACAAATAAACAAACACGGTCGCTTCAACGAGCGATTTTTCTTGTTCATGTTCGGTTTATGAAGAAATAATATTGTTCATGTTCGCTTGGGTTAGTTCATTAAGACAATAAACGAACATAAATGAGCGAAAATTAATGAACGTAAAAAAATTAATAAAGAGTTTACAAAAATATACACAAGATTGGGTTTTATAAGTAAAACGATTTCAAAATTATATAATTGTTGGAAAATATGGTATAGCAAATATGAGTTTTTGCTAACTTTGGACAACATTTAATATATGTAGATGTTATATATACTAATAGATGTTTGGGGCTTTGCGTTCTCCTCGAAGAGAGCTTCGCAACGAGCCAAATTATGTCCAAAATGGAGTAGAGATGAATGAGATATCGTGACTCAAAGTGAGGCACGTGGAACACGAATATGGAACTATCCCACATCGCCCAAAGTGTGAAGTGGGATTGGGTTTATAATGAAACCTTGGTAGTTGCTTGTAAATTCCTTTGTGGGGTTTATGCTCCCACGTCTACAGCTGCGCGCGGGGGGGGGGGGGGCGGAGGGGGGGGGGGGGGTGCAAAAAATGGATTTCTGGGCCAAGATGGGTTCGGTTCCACTGAACTCATGCGAGCCCGCGCGACCTGCGGACACGAATGCAGCTCCGGTGGTTCACCTACGCGCCTATCTTTTTGCTACCAGTTTTGTTATAAGGTTCCAGATATTCTTGGATGCTTACAGGCTTTGAGTTTAGTAATGTTGATAAGTTCAACATTTTCAAATATAGTGTGGATAGTGACCGGGCTGAATTTTAGAACCATCTTTTGGCTTGTTGACCAAGACTAGGTATGTTATATACTGCACAATTCTCTTTAGTTTTTTAGATACACAAAAAACGAACTCCAAAATAACCATACGCAGCAGCTTAGAGCGGCCTTCCAGCAGTTATCATCGAGCTTTATACGCGTCTTTACGTACTCTTTCAGGTCAGATTGTCTAGTCCGGCTGTACAACAGCTTTTGGACGTTGTTACCCTGAGAAACAGACGGCGAATCTGTTTTAGGGAATCGTGTTTAACACGTGCCTCGGTTTTTATGCTTTAATTTATTGTTTAATTCTTGCTGTTTATTTGCTTGTTAATGTTATTCGATTTATGATATTAAAAGTATCCAGGTTTCCCAACAGTCTTAAAACAGATTCTGTTTACACAGAATTAAAACGCTTTTAATTTTAATATAAATTGTTTAACAAGTTTTATTTTAAACTATTTCTGTTTGTCGAATCCTAGATTAGAGTTTCGCTGGAAATCAGTTTACAAAACAGATTATTTGCAGGTTTTATAGATCGATAACAAATTTTCGAAACGTTTGCGTATTTATTTAAAACCAAGCTTTGATTTAGGTATAAAATGATCTATTTTTTCATCTGAAACCAAGCTGAGTTTCTTTGAAGCAGATCCGGTACATGCGGGATTACCGATTTGAGGGATTACAGTTGTTTAATGTTTGTCGTTAATCTTTCAGGATGATCTAACACTCAAACTCCTCCAACTGTTGTGAACACAAACCGGTGCGTCGGATGTTGCCAACGCAGTGGCTAAACATGCTGGAGAAACAGAAAATTCAATGGTCAGATTTTAAGGAGGTGCAACAGAAGATGTTCGTCTATCTCTCCACCTTAGGCCTTGCGCTGGTTCTTGAAAAGAATCTTGCACCTCAGGTTGAACCTCCTGCCGGAAGGTCATTCTTCTAATGTTATAACAGGTTGTGCAAGCTGTGGAGATGGAGGAAACATTCAGACTTCTGTGTACAATTATGTTCTGAATGGTTTTGATAAGATCCTTTGTATAATGTGTATGCAAGCCCACGATGCAAAGAATTATGGGAGTCATTGGACGCAAAAAGTACAAGACAGAAGATGCTGGTTACCAAAAAAATTCGTTGTAGCTCGGTTTTTGGTTATAGATGGTTGATTCAAGCAGCTTGGTCAGTCAGGTTCACAGACCTGCAGGTTCTGTTACACGACTTCATGCTGAGGGAATGACTTGAGTGAAACTTTTCAGTTGCTGCTATTATTGAAAAGTTACTCCAAGCTGGGTGGAATTTAAATAATATTGAAGCATAAGCGTAAGGAGATGAGTGTTGAAGATTGGTTGTTCGTCTTGTATTGAAGAGGACAACAGCTGGATAGAAAAGGACACTTTTATACACCTGAGTCTGCCAAGGCTAAGATATGGTGTTAGCATGCTGGGTCATCTCAAGGTTTAATTCCAAGGGGAATAAGAAAGACTAAAGGAAGAATGGACATGAAGGGCAAAGGGAAGTCTGTAGTACCTTGCTCTAAAAGCTAGGATTGTGAAAACAGAAGTCCAGGGGACTTGCTAGAATGTGTCAACCAGGTCACGTGTCTGTGCTAATTGCAAGATTGCCGAAGCGGGTGAATCACGTCAGGCACATATGGTAGAGGTGAATGTGGACATGATTGCGATGGTCGTGTTGACGTGTGTGCATGATCTCTGAGGTTAATCCTTGGTAGGTACTAACAACATTGGTTGTGGATTGATTACTGGGGCAACTCGTCATAGTGTGTGCATGATAAGAGTATGTTTTTCACTCTTTTCAGAGCGTTTGGTGCATGGACAAAAGTTGGTAATATGGGCAACTCTGCAACTGTGATATCTAGGGGTGAAGGAGAATGTTATTTTGAAGGATGACATCGAGGAAGAGCTCAAGTTACTAAAGTCTTGTGTGTTAGGGTTCGCCACAGAATCTTTTAGTGTCGGGTTGGCTGTTAAACAGTTTGGTTTCGTTTAGTCTTTGAGTTGATAAGTTTGTTTTGTTCATAAGATATCAAATGTTGTTTGGTAAGGGTTATGCATTATGATGCTATGTTTAAACTCAATGTAATGGTGGTAAAGAATGATATCAATAAAATGAACTCTTCTGCTACTTGTTTGAGTCTTCTAATGTGTGGCATGGTCGTCTTGGACATGTAAATTTTAATTCGATGCGTCGTTTGATTAATTTATAGCTTACCCTAAACTTTCATATTGTTCTACATACAACATGTGAATTGTGTTGAAGCAAAATTACAAGAACTTCTTTCTAAATCGGTTTAAGCGATACATACCGAACCATTGATATGATACACACGAATATGTGATTTGAAATCACTACACACGAAGGGTGGCTAATAAGTACTTTATAGTTTATTGATGTTGTACCACGTAGTGCTTGTTTTACTTGTTGAAAAGCTAAAGATGAAGCTATAGACAAGTTTGTTCATATAACAAAAAAACAACCGAGTTGAGAATCATCTTGGTAAGAAATCAAGGTTGTACGAAGTTGATAGAGAGGTGAATACGTGGCTCCATTCGCCGAGCTTTGTGAGAACATGGAAATTAGACACGAGTTTCACTGCTCCCTATTCATCCTCAGCAAAACTGGTATTGCCTGAAAGGAAGAACCGTACCCTTGAAAAGAATAGTTACTGCCAGTTGATCAGTTATGGCAATGAGCAGGACATGTGGGGGGAAGTCATTCTAACGGCTACTTATCTTTTAAATAAGATACCTCGGTAAAGAAAAGGAAGAGGAAGAAGATCTATGATTATGGATGGGAGAAAAACCTTCATATCAATACTTCGGTGTGGGGTTGTTTAGGCCAAGGTAGCTGTGCCAACTCCCAAGGCCCAAAAGATTGGACCTAAATCTGTGGATTGTATATTCATTGGATATGCTAAGAAAAGCACTGCTTATCGTTTCATTGTACATGAATCGAAAAATACAGTATATCCAAAAGAATACAATTAATGGAATCCAGGAATGCTTCTTTCTTGAAAATATATTTCCTTGTTTATCAAAGGGAATGGGAGCTATCTAGATTAGAATGACAAAGTTGTCCAAGATAAGAGACAAAGTAATGATAAATGATCTCCAAGATGAGAGACAAGAGAAACCGATGAAGAAAGAAGTAGAACCAAGAAGAAGCAAAAGGACAAGAAACGAGAAATCGTTTGGACCCGATTTTGTTTCTTTTATGGTAGAAAATGAACCCACGTCTTACCGAGAAGCGGTAACTTCCTCGGAAGGGCAACAATGGAGAGAAGCCATCAAAAGTGAAATAGAAATTATTTTTACAAAACCATACGTGGGAGCTCGGTGGATTTACGCCTCCTGGTTGTCAACCACTTGGCTATAAATGATCTTCAAGAGAAAGATGAAAGCTGATGGTAACCGTTGAAAATATAAAGCAAGAGTGGTAATCAAGCGGTTTAGAACAACGTGGAAGGTCTAGACTACTTTGATACTTATTCGCGGTTCGCGAATACCTCGGTTAGACTGATAATTGCTTTTGCGCTTTAAGAAATTTGAAATTCACCAATATTGGATGTGAAAACGGCTCTTTTTATAAATGTAGATTTTGAAGAAGAATTATATATGAAACAACCTGAGTGTTTCTGTATTCCTGGACAGAGGGCAAGGTTTGTAGACTTGTTAAGTGTTGTTTGTGGCTTAAAGGCAAGCTCCCCAAACAGTGGCATCAAAGTTAGACCACACCATGTTAGAGAGTGGATTCAAAATTAATGAATGCGACAAGTGTGTTTACGTGAAGGACACAAGTGCTGGATATGTAATTTTGTGTTTGTATGTCGATGATATGCTTATCGTTGGCAGTAACGACAAGATAATTAGATCCACTAAAGACATGTTGAAATCAAAGTTTGACATGAAAGATATGGGTTTGGCTGATGTGATCCTTGGAATAAAGATCATACGAACTCAGAATGGACTTGTGTTAAGTCAAGCACATTACGTGGACAAAATTCTTAATACTCATAATGCGGGGGATTCCGGCCAAGCTAGAACTCCAATTGACACCAGTTTGCATCTATCTAAAAATAGAGGCTTAGGTGTTGCCCAATTAGAGTATTCAAGGATTATTGGCATGTTAATGTACTTGATGACAGGTACCCGACCTGACTTAGCATATGCAGTTAGTAGGCTAAGTAGGTATACGAGTAATCCAAGTTATGCACATTGGAAAGCTATAACGAGGGTACTTCATTATTTGAGATACAGTCGTGATTATGGGACTGCTTTTGAAGACATCCTGTGTTATCGAGGGATACAGTGATGCAAACTTGGATATCTGACATAAGGTTTAGATTAGACTAAGGGAAATGTGTTTTACACTAGGAGAGGGCGCTATATCTTGGAAGTCTTCCAAGCAAACTGTTTATAGCTAAGTCACGATGGAATCAAGATTTATACGCGACTAGATATGCGGAGAAGAGGCGGAATGGCTACGTCAATTCGTAGAGGACATACCAAGGTGGCCTAAACCGGTAACGGCCATTAGTATACATTGTGACAGTAAATCAGCCATGGGAAGAGCTAAAAGTACAATGTATAATGGAAAGTCCAGACATATCCGTCGTCGACATAACTCGATACGACAACTACTCTCAACTGGGAGTTTATCCATTTGCTATGTGGCGTCAAAGGATCAACATCGCGGATCCGTTTAAAAAAGGGCTTAAGCAGGAGGTTAGTTAGTAAGTCGTTTTTCTAAAGGAATGGACTAATGCCTTGAAGGAATGAGTTTCTATGAAGAAAACCTAAATCTAGTTGACTGGATGATCCCAAGATCTAGGTTCTAAGGAACAACCTAATCATAGAATGTGGGGGAAGTCACGTCATTGTGGGGACGTTACTTATCTTGTAACCTCCTAGCCTTTCTTATAACCAAAGTGATTGTTGCGGAGGTCAAACATATGGCTTTTAATGGTTCAGGAAGAAATCATTAAAGCATAAAGATTCAAGATGAAATCTGAAAGTATATGTTTTGTCCTAATGATTCAAGATGTAAATCAACCTTGTGTGAGAGAAGTGGGGTCGCTCTCGAAGGGAATTGGTGGGGGCGCAATTCCTAAGAGCTCTTGCAGAACCAGGCTAGTGCTCATGACCATGACGGGCACGACTATGAGGACTTGACAAGGTCAGGGAGAGTCCTGTGTGAGTATGTATTGTCGTCTACATAAATGGGTGTTGAGTTCAAGGACATCGCGTCTACTTCAGACCTAGAGACTAGTGCCATCTCATAAGGGAAGGTTCAAAGGGTCACACCTACCTATACAATGCAGACCTTACGCAGATATTTTGCCGAAATTTTCGGGTGTTTTCGACCGATCTCCATTCATGTGGGGGATTGTTGGAAAAATATGGGTATAGCAAATAAGAGTTTTTTTTGCTAACTTTGGACACAATTTATATATGTAGATGTTATATATTAATAATAGATGTCTTGGGGTCTTTGCGTTTCCTCGAAGAGAGCTTGCAAGAAGCCAAAATTATGTCCAAAATGAGTTGAGATTGAATGAGATATCTCGTGCTCAAAGTGAGGGCACGTGGAACACGAATATGGAACTATCCACATACGCCCAAGTGGTGAACGGAGGGATAGGGTTTATAATGAACCTTGGTAGTTGCTTGTAAATTCCTTTGTGGGGTTTATGCTCCCACGTCTACGCGCGGGGGGGGGGGGGTGCAAAAAATGGATTTCTGGGCCAAGATGGGTTCGGTTCCACTGAACTCATGCGAGCCCGCGCGACCTGCGGACACGGAGTCGCAGCTCGGTGTGTACCTACGCTGCCTATCTTTTTGTACAGTTTTGTTATAAGGTTCCAGAATATTCTTGATGCTACCAGCTTTGAGATTAGAATGTTGATAAGTTCAACATTTCAAAATCGTGTGGATAGTGACCCGGCTGAATTTTAGCAACCATCTTTGGCTTGTGTGAACCAAGACTAGGGTTTGCTTGATATTACAGCACAATGCTCATTAGTTTTTCTAGTCTACACAAAAAAAACGAACTCCAAAATAACCTACGCAGCAGCTTTTGAGCGGCCTTCCAGCCGTTGTATTCATTGAGTTTACCGCGTTCCTTTCCGTATATCTTTAGGTCAGATTGTGTAGTCCGGCTGTACAAACAGCTTTGGACGTTATACCCTGGGAAACAGACGGCGAATCTGTTTTAAAGGAATCGTGTTAAACACGAGCCTCGTTCTTTTACTGCTTTAATTATCTGTTAATTCTTGCTGTTTATTTGCTTGTTAATGTTATTCGATTTATGATATTAAAAGTATCCAGGTTTCCAAACAATAATAAAATATATGATAGACAAACATAAACAAATATATGATAAAAAGGAACGAATAATCGGGCGTTTACGAACATACATTAACGGACAAGACTTTTTTTGATGTTCGTTCTTTTAACTAAATGAACGTAAAATGTTGTTCATGTTCGTTCAGTTAATAAATAAACGAATTTTTTACTAAACGTTTATTTCGTTTACAGCTATAGTTGTGCGCTTGCATTTTGTTTATATAATAATTTAGTTTGATCTAAATGTAACGGTTATATATATATTTTTTTTAGAACGGCAATTTTTATAAAAAAAACTAGCAAGATGCTAGACGCTTACAACGAGAGGTCATTTTATTGTACGATCGATATAACCAAGAAGGTCATTGCCGATCAGTGTTGAGTAGAGTTGTGGACGCCAAGCGAGAAAGCTAGAATGGGTGAGTTTTGTTGGAAAGTGTGTGTTGGAATATGGTAGTCGGATACGCATGTTATACAACTAGAAAGTACGTGAGCCTATCGGGGGCACACACGTTAAGACACGAAGAGTACGTTTATTAAACATTTAATATATTATATACATGTTGTATTTATTATTAAAGGTTTAAAATGCTTTGAAATGATTTTAAATGACCGTTAGTTACCGTTATGATTTTATAACTAACTTAACGAGTATTTAAATATAAATCGAAGGGACTAAGATTGATAAAACCGAAACCTTGTGGGTCCCGCTTGTTGCCCGACCCATATAGCTTCTAGAAGGGTGTTTGGGATCAAAATTTGAAGATAAGAGAATATGTGTTGTTAGTTGATAAGGCTTATAAGGGTATCCTAGTTTATCTGCAACTAGGGTTTGATAGGTATATAAATATCCAATCCCTCTCCCTCATTGAGATACTCGATCCCATCACAAACATACATCTCCAAAAGTGATCGATTCACATCACACTAAAAAACCCTTATTAGCTTTCTTTTCTTCTACAGTGTTCGACAAACAGAAAGTTATAATACATATACTTTGCATGCATATATTTGCATGTATACATTAGATAATGTATGGCATGTTTATGTTTCACTTGCATGCAATATTTAATTGCAACCAGTGATTCGTTATCCCGTTTCTTTTGTAAAGGGTTCGATCGATATTCAATCAAGAACACCAAACCTTAGATTGTTCGTGGTGTTTATTCGTGAAGCAACGACTAGCATGGTAGTGTGCTTGTTCGACGTGTTGTGTGAGCAACCATAGAGGTGGTAATTTAATCACTGAAGTTTTCAAGATCAAGATTCTCGTTTATTGACTTTTTTCATTAAACATAAAGGTTAGTGTTTCTTACTTTATACGTGTCTTAATTCTTAAAAGTCAATAAACGAGAATCTTGATCTTGATACCATATAACAATATGGTGATGAAATGAAAGAGTGAATATGTGTATTTTCATTAGCGTACATGAACAATCTACTATTTATATAAAAGAGGGTTTGTCAAATATCATCTTGCCCCAAAACCCTTAAACATAAAACACCTGGCTTTATGGATTTTTAAGAACCGTCGGATCAAAACCTTCACCATATACCCCGCCTAAATCTTTGACATACTATTATTCTTATCAAATAACCTCCACCTTCACACACCATTCGGATTCATTAACCCAAAATCATCCACACAAACCAGCCACCTAAATCCAATAGCCTTTCCATCATTAAAGATCCGATTAAGTATTGATCTTTGATGATTGAAAGACTATCTGATTCACAAAACCAAAACGAATTTGATAAATAAAAAGGTCAAAACAAGATTCAATCCATAACAAAAACATCCAATGATTAACCAAATCAAAACAAATAGCCTGATTAATCACCTGAAGAACTCGATATGAGTTGTCACTAATGATTTAAATAGACGTTTTTCTTCATCTTCACGAAGGTACTTTTTTTTCTTTTCTTTTGTTTTGATTGTTGGTATAACATAATCGAGTATATAATCTTTTGTTACTGGATTTTTTTTAAAGTTTAGTTTGATATGCTCTTGACTTATTGCAATCGTGTCCAAATACTTGATTAAATTACTTTTTTATGTTTTAGTCTTTAATTATGTTACAATATGTCCTAATTTTAAATATGATGTTTAGTATAAGGTTGAATGCCAGGAGGTAAATCCTGATGCGTGGATGGTGAATTTGTGATGCCAGGTGAGTAGTCTCAAAGAGTTTCTAAAGGCTAAATGCGTGGAGGTAAATCCTGATGCAATAATTTTGTTGCGTAAGATGCTTTCGAGAGGAAAAACTACAATATAAAAATGAGGTATTCTATATTTTCTAAATTAGAATAAATATTGACAAAGGTAGACTTAGATCTGAATTCAGCTGATTTCGCTTTTTTATCCGTTTTTCGTTTTTGTCCGTTTTTCTCCGACGTTATTATACGTTTTCATACGAAATGTATCAAAAAGTATAAAAAAGTATAAAAACGTATTAAAACGTACAAAAACGAAAAAACGTACGTTTTAATACATTTTTATACATTGTTTTTACGTTTTTGTACATTTTAATACGTTTTTATACCCAAAAAAAGGAATAAAAACTGATAATCAATAAGGATGAAAACGTACAAAAGCGGACAAATCAGAAAAAAACGTACGAAAACGGGAAAAAAACTTATAAAAACGTACCAAAACATATTTAAACTGATAAAAGCGGATGAAAGCGTATGAAAACGTACAAAAACGTATAATAACGTCGGAGAAAAATGGACAGAAACCAAAAAAACGTACCAAACAGATAAAAAAACAAAATAAATTTATTAATATTATACAAAAATAAAAAACGGCCGATAATAATAATAATATTGTTATTATTATTATTAATAATTAAAAAAATTAAAAAAATAATAAAACAAAAAAATTTAAAAACAAAAAAATTAAAAAAATTAAAAAATATATTTTCAAAATACATCCCTGTGGTTTTTTTTAACACAATACATCCCTCGTGAGAAGATAACGGAAAAACATTTGCATCGTTCGTCCTCAGTGATGTATTGTGGCAAACGTTTGCCTAACGAAGAATGTATACTGGCAATAGTTTTTGACAGGGATGTATTATGTGAGAAAGTTGAAACCACAAGGATGTATTTTGAAGTTTACTCTTAAATAAATGTTCTTTCGACCCGGGTGTTAATAAAAGAGGGAAATAACCCGGTTGACATTAACTATAGCATCATTTGCTATAGTCTTTGAAAATGATACTCGAACCGCGATGAG
>BQNB010193962.1:0-11492 GCA_026074375.1 Tanacetum coccineum
ACATTTTTATAAACATTACATAACATTTTCTACAATTAAAAGAAATGTTTTATTCAAAATAAACATTTTGAAATTCAAAATTTTTTCAGACTTAAAACAGCTAGAAAGTTCTAGAAAATTCTCCCTACACAAAAGGACAAACTGGGGAGCGCCCAATCTAGGGCAGCCCCCTTAAACGCACGGGCGGCCGCCTTATCTTTAAGGGGACCACACACCTATTTAAGGGGACCGCCCATAGGTAGACGCTCCTATAGTTTGTCCTATAAATACTGGAGTATTCTCTACTATTTTCTCACCTTTTGCACTCATTCTTTCTGATAAAAACAACCTACACATCTCATTAAAATCCTTTGATCATTTAATCATAAAGCTTTGTTTCTAAGTGATCCAAGCCTAAATCCTCAAGTGCAAGAGAAGAATACTTTCTACCATCAAGTGAAGAAGTATTACACATTTGTGTGTTGTTGCAATCTTATTGCATCTATATCATAACTTGTAAATCATTTATAAATCTTGTAAAGTTGTGTAGTTGTTAGATCTTGGTGATTGTTGTAAGTATAGTTGGATCTTGGAGATCTTTTCTAGTAGTGTTAGTTAGGTGTGATTATAGTAGTGGCTTGGTGAAGTAGTGGTGTGAAGAAAACTAAGGTGTGAAGAAGTTGTGTAGTCGTGATCAAGTCATGAAGCAAAGTTGTGTATTGAAGTTGTGGTAGATTGGTTCTAGCTAAGATTAGAACTCGACATCTAGCTTAGTGTCAGAAACCAAGATAAGCGAAAGTTATGTAAGGTTTTCTCCGCCATAAGGGAGCTTGTTGACATAGTGAAAAAAATTATCGAGTTAGATGTTTGAGGAGTGAAGTAGGGCGAAGAGGTGCTTCGTTGCCGAATCACTATAAATCCTCGCATTGTTGTTTGATTGTTCTTACTTTTATCTCTTGTCTTACATTATTTTCTCATACTATCCTATTAATTGTTTAGATAAGTATATTGTTCATATTGCACAAGTATTGAATTCACATAAAGTCGAATCTGGAATTTTTACAAATACTTTAAAACCTTAAACCAAAACTGGTAACTATTCAACCACCCTGTCTAGTTTTCACTCAATTTGTTTTTTTTTAGTTGTCATAAGAGCCACGTAAACAAGATTTTTAAAAAAAATTGTATTTTAAAAACTTAATCGATTATGGGAATCGGAAAAATATTTAGAAGGTAATTTTATGCAAAGACCCACCATCTATTTAATACGTGATGGATTTATTATTGGAAAATAGTTTCGAACTTATGTGTAAGTACAAAGATCTAGTATCTTTGGCATGTTATTACGATGGTGATTTTCCTCCTATTCTCAAAATAATCCCGGAAACTCAGAATGGATGAATGTTGTACCTTTTCATAAACAACGATGATCTTAAAAGAAACTTGGCAAAATAATAATGATCAGCTAAAATGGTAATTTATAATGCTTTGCCACGTAAAGAATACAAAAGAATTTTTATGTGTCAAAAAAAAGCAGATAAAAGAAATTTGTGATACTGTATCTAATCATCATCTTGGTAATAATAAAGTCAAGCTAGCAAAATAGATCTTCTTATTCAACAATATGAACAATTTATGATTCCAAAAGAGGAGTCAATAGATAATGCATTTGCTAAATTTAACACTATTATTACTAGTCTAAAAGCACTTGATGAAGGTTTTTCTAGCAAGAATTGTGTTAGGAAATTTCTTAGGGCATTACATCCAAAATGGCGCGCGAAAGTCACGGCGATTGAAGAATCAAAGAATATAGGGGGGACAACAATTTTTCATAAACAACCTTACCTCTTGACGAACTAATTGGAAACTTGAAAGTTTATGAAGAAGTAATAAAGAAAGATTTCGAAACGGTCAAAGGCAAGAAAGAACAAAGTAGATCTCTTGCATTAAAGGTGAAAAAGGAAGTAAGTGATGAAGATAGCTCAAGCTCTGATAGTGAAGACGAAGAGTATGCTATGGCCGTAAAGGAATTCAAGAAATTCTTCAAGAGACGAGGACGATTTGTAAGACAACCACGAGGCAATAGAAAATAACATTCAAAGGAATTCGAAAATGAATGGTTATGTAAAAGTGAAAGAAAAATATTTTAGACTGTGGTGATCCAAATCACCCATTGGAGAATGTTCAAAGCGCATAAGAAAACGATCAAAAGATCATTTATTGGAGGAGCATAGAGCGACAATGGAGAAGATGAAGCGGAAAAGACTAAAGATGAAACTTGTCTTGTAGCTCAAGCGCCCGATGAAACATGTTAGGATATTAAACTTGGAACCAGTTTGAGTGGATTATAAGGATAATGATGCTCAAACACATGATCCGTAATCTAAAAAGTTGTTTTCTTCATCACAAATCGTATTGTATTTATATGTACAACGGAGGATAGACGTAATTTTGGAAGCAACCTTGCTTCGGTAAAATCATGGCAAGGTACGATTTCTCAAGACTCCCTAATAATTGAAAATGTTGAGCACGTAGATAACTTTACATATAATTGTTAGTGTAGGTCAAATATGTGGCGGATAATAAATGCAAAGTAATATTTACCGAACACGATAGCAAAATAATCAAGGACGAAAAGGTTATAGGTAAAGGAATTAAGAAAGTAGGAATATATGTAATGAAACTAGGAAATAAACCAGAAGACAAAATATGCCTCTGCTCAACTTTAGACGTGAAAAAAACTCTACACTATGGATAGGAGATTAGGTCACGCTAATAAGCAACTAATTCATCATTAGCATCTAAAGAATTAGTTAGAAATCTACCCAAACTTACATGCGACCAACATTTTTGTGATGCTTGCAAAATTGGAAAGCAAGCTCATGCAAGTCACAAGGCTAAAAATATAGTTTCAACAACTAGATGCTTAGAACTACTTCACATGGACTAGTTTGGCCCTTCCGCCATACGAAGCTATGGAAGGAATATAAATTATACTTGGTAATAATAGATTGACTATTTCGATTACATGGATTAGTTTTTAGCAAATAAAACCGAAGCCTTCGAAAAATTCAAAATATTTAGCAAAATGATCCAAAACAAATTAGGATGTTCCATTGTATCAATTAGAACGGATCTTGGTCGGGAATTTGATAATGAAGTACAATTCGGAAACTATTGTGATTTAAATGGGCATATTTCGAATGACTTTTTCCGCTCTCGTACTCAAAACTCTAATGGGGTCGTAGAAAGAAAAAAATCGCACTCTACTAAGAAATGAGTAGAAAACCATGTTAAATGAAAACAATCCATTCCTCAACATTTTTGGTGTATAATTCGGTCGAATACGTGTACACTCCATTTTATATATATAGCTAGCGAAAGCTAATTGGGGATTATTATGAATACAACAATATAATGTAGAAAAACGACCCAAAAGAGATGTTTATTCAAAAGATATGTTATCATTCATTTCAAATCAGAGTTTTACAAAGGCAGGTCCCAAAATCTAGAAACATAAAAGTGCAATGATAACATGTTTTTAGTTTTAATCATCTCATGTCCTGTCACCCATGTTTACTATAGTTGACTAATTACCTGAGATAAACATGCATAAAAAGGGTCAACACAAAGGTTGAGTGAAATTCATAGGTTTGAAATGTAATAGTTGAATACAAGTTATAGTGAAAATACTGGTATTGCAGGACACTCATCTGAGGAATTATTTTTATGCATCTAAGCCAGACATCATAAAATTAATAGGGAATCACCGTAGGTGATATTGGTTAGGGACAGATGTCCCGTAGAAAAGGTACTTGCCAAGTTTACCTATCTAGGATAAATATAGTGCTTTGACTATAACCCATCGCATGGGTATTTCCAAAGGGTGCCGTCCACCCCAATAGTATTATCATAATATTGCATTCTCTCGCAATGCAAATAATTATTGATCATGATATGTAAATTAATGGCACTGGAAGCTTTTAGGCAATTAATATATCTGGGTAGATACATTTAGAGAAAAACTTGCATTTCATGTTTATCAAGTTTATGAAAGTATTCAATAGGATTGAAATATGGGCGTTATGGAATTTCATTAGCCCTTTTGAAAAGTAATCACATTGTTATAAGATAAACGAGTATGTAAAAGAGTTTGTACAAGCATGTATCCCCCTCGCGGGTTTATAAAACATTCAAAAGATTGAAAGGCGAGGCTATAAACTCACTGGTAGGTAGTTGTAATAAATATTTTGAAATGAAAGTCATGCCCTTATCACAAGTCTTAAAGGGAAGGTTGACTATTAGCATCCCCTATGATAGTAAAACGCCACGTCAAGCAACTGCTAGACAAATATGTTCTCACCTGATAGGTAGATGTAATAAATATTCTGAAATGAAAGCTCACGACCTTATCACAATCTTAACAGGGAAGGTTGATATAGCAAATGATAGTAAACAGCCACGTCACGCAACCTGAGTAAATATGTTGAGTCTTAGGAAGATTGTACTCTAGAACTTTAGTTTTAAGAGTTATGAGTTTGATTGAAGAGTTTGGAATTATTGTATCACTGTTCGGGCCATCATAATTCAGAAGTCATTCAGTAAACGTTTGAGGAGCTAGGGCACTTTAAATCGTAAACCCAACAACTCAGTCAGAACGTAATACCAAGATGAAACTCCTTAATATGAAGCTCCCTAGTATTGTGATATGATATAATTAGTTTTAAGCGTTTTAATCAATATCTGGAAATGTTAAGCACGAGAAGCGTTAATTAAAGTTATGTCTTGTAAGGTTTTAAACATGATTTTATACTTTTTCAAAATGTTACATTTTAGACCCTTGAGTTTGAAAAGTGGCAAAATATACCCTTGGGGTTTGCACTTTTACGAGTTTGGTCCTTCAAGTTTAAAAGATATACCAAGTAAACCTTGTACTTTGGAAAGTGACATAATGGACCCCTGGAGTTATAACTTTGATAAAATGACAGTTTTAGTCCTTTTAGTTATAAGTTTCCGAAAGTTACGATATATACCCCTTGCATGGATTATAATTACAAAACATGTCCAATTTGCCATGCAAGCTTATTTTAACATTTCAATAGACATTTATAAGTTATAATAAACTAAAATATGGAGATTTAACGCAACGCAAGTTTAAAATAACGATTCGTTAAGCTAGGAAGCAAAACGGTTCAAATTAGGGTTTCAAAACGTAAACGCGCGGGTTTTAAGTTCAAATTCCTTCATTAATCAATAAAGTGGTTATTTTAACATTAGTTAAGCATGCTAGGATAGATTATAACAACATTTAACCATTATGACATTTAGTTTTAAGAAAAACGCAAAATTAGGGTTTCAAGCGTACGGTTTTGGATCAAAACGGAAAATGAGCATGAATTGAGTTATGAAACTTTAACAAGAGTTTATTTAGGATCATATGAACATTATAAGAGTGTAGGAGCAGAAGTAGAACATCCAGAACCTGGGTTTGAGCTTATAGCTTGAAAATGGGTCGAAATCGGGACTTTTAGCTCTGTACGCTTAGAATAACGACTTCCGGGCTTCTTTTCTTGGTTTCTTTTGCTTCACTTCTGTTCTTGAGACTTCTTAGGACCTCTTAGGATCTCTTAGAGCAAAGTATTGCTGCTATGTAAGGGTTATAGAGGAGGAAGTGGGGGATGAGTTCAAATGAAGAGTTTATGCTTCTATTTATAGTTGAAATGATCTTGGTGGCCAAGGAATGCTTATGATCTTATATAGGACATGTATAAGGGCTATAGGGTGATGAAGAGAGGCTAGAGAATGAGTTGTATAAGCTAGAAACTAGCTTAAGGGTGTTGGCTTGCTTTGGTGATGTCGCGGCTAAGAAAAGAGACAAAGGGGTGATGTGGTTCATTTTTGTACCATGAAATAGAGTAGATATTTAGGAGGGGTGCTTTTAATCTGGTTAGGTGTGAAGGATCTTAGTCATTGAGGTGTTTGTTTGCAATATAGAACTTTAAAATGGGTTAAAATGAAAGAAACTAGGTTTCGGGTTCATTAGGGCTTATTTAGGGTTTTCAAGCTTGTAATTCGTGTACATTTGATCAATAATGATGGATTAATGTTTGTAAGGATTGTATTAATGATTAATAACAAGAATTGATAGGTGGTTCGGGTTTAAAATGGGCGAAAATGGGGTGAAAATGAGAAACGTGTTAAAAGTTCACAAATTAGGCACGGTTTAGGGTGACTGGTTTTAATTCGTTCTATAACTGGTAAGGAAATGATGAAAGATGATTGAATATGATTTGAATATTTGTAATATAAATTATTACAACTTAATTGAGTGTTGGTTTAGGTTTTCATAATGATAAAAACGAAGATACAGTTCATATTTAGTAATTTTGCTCGGTAAGGTTTCTAACTTGGATTTCTTGTAATTTCATGAAATGAGAATGAATATGGATTGTAAATGAGGTATATGACTTGCTTGTAACTTGTACTTGATAGATTGTACAAGTTTCCTTAGAAAACAGAGGTAAAACGGCTATTTTGGATATCGTGCTTGATGGCTTATACATTATACTTTGGAAACTTGTACTTTGACTTGGAGGGAGTTTATATTTCAAATGAGATATTATATTACTTGTACATACGCTTTAGTAGCTTATACATTCGCTTTAGATATTAACCTTTTATGGAATTAGTGTTTAGAGAGGTAAACGCTAAACGGTTTAAAAGCCCGGTTTTTGATATCTAACTTGCAAATGGTACATTATAGAGTAATGGTACATTTGTAAGAATGATATTTTAAGATAATCAGAATTGATATGTTTATGATGTTTGCCTTGACATATAAATAAGATATAGATGGCATATGAGTTGGCAGTGAGCCCGTCGACTTTAGATTATGCAAGGATATATTGCATATTGAGAATATTGGTAATGCAAGTAACGTAAAAAAGCGAAAAATTTCTCGGATAATGTGAACAAAATAAAATAGGTTGATATTTGCATTTGATGAAGATTCTGGTTGTTACTATAAAAATTAGGCCATGTATTTCGAGCCATGTCGAATGCCTAAGTTAAACATTGCAATCTTTGATTATGCAGTAATATGTAATATTAAGTTTTACTATTACAAATTTCAATCACATCTGTTTTAGGTTATGGTAAATTACATTGCAACTACATTCCAAAATGACTCCACTATTCTGGGTGTTTTTTCAAAAAAGAAAAAAGAGGGGAAAAATAGACGCGAGAGACCACACGCGCGGAACGCTAACAAAAAAATAGAACAGTAAAGTTACTAGTAGTAACTAAGTGGGTCGGGGACCAAACTGCAAACCAAGAATAATAGAGAACAAACGATTGTACCTTCAACAGAAGGGCGAACGTGTATGATAAACGATGGAGATAACAGTCGTTACCCATAACGGATCTCCAAAGACCAAACGGGTAAGCACAATGTCAAAAAGGGACCTCGTATGAGAGTCCCCGTTATCTGTGGACCAAAAGGGCAAACGGGATGGAGTTTGGGGACCAACGGTGTAGATTTGTTGATTATATAAACCTATACACGAAATATAAAAAGTATAATATGAAAGAAAATTACCAAACTACCCTTAGGACAATGGTATAAGGAAAATCTTACGACAATTATAATTATATAATACTTAATTAAACCAGAGAAGTAAATTCCCGGGTTCTTTATTCCCCAACGATTTAGAGAATTGAGACCACGTTTGTTGTTCGAGCAATATTAGAATTGGTAACAAAGATTGATTTTGATTATCTATTCCTATATTTAAAAACAATTAAATAATAAATGATAACAATTTAAGCACAAACCAAACAACGGAAATAAACTTTAACTAAAAAATGCAAAAAACGAGAACCCTAAACGCAGTTAAAAAACCTAATTTCCAAAAATTAAACCTTAAATGAATTTTTCTCTTTAAATAGACCCTAATTCTAAAAATGTAAGTTCAAAAGAAAACTAGAACAAAACGGAATTGAAATGAGCTCTAAAATTCACGAAAAACGTGAACGTGAAACGAATCCCATTCTTTAAAAAATACAGAAAATTTCTAAGCAATTAACAACCTACAAAACAAAACTAATTTTCCTAGTAAACTTTAACATTAAAAAAAATTACTGAAAAAGAATTTTATTTTTTTGATTATTTTTCTATTTTTTATGATTTTTAAAATTTTTTAATAAAAAATAAATGTATAAAAATACAAAAATAATTATAAAAAATTCGAAAAAAATTTTTAGTTGTTTATTTGGGGGTTTTATGGAAAAATAGTCTTGAACTATAAAGGATCTAAGAAAAAAGCTTGGTTCACATCTTATTGCGAATAGCTGTGTAATAAGCTTAAACAGCTTATAAAGCAAATAGGTAAAATGTATAACAAATTAATAGATTTTGTAAAATATAACGAAAAAAGTCACCCAGGAGCATGTTGGACTTAAGATTGTGTGTTGTTTTGTTGTTATAAGGTTGATGGTGTGAGGTCGGGGGGTCGAAATACTAGCTCACCCCCAGCTTATCCACCTTCCCTTTTTTTTGATAAAACTTATAAAAGCAAAGTTTAGAAAAAGATACAAAAACGCACTTTTAAAAAAAAAAAATTTATTGAAACTCAAGAAATAAGCTGAAAAATGGCTTAAAAGGCAGAAAAACAACTAAAACTAATTTTTTTGGCTTTTTGAAAATCTAAGAACTTTAAAAGCTAGAAATAAGCTATACTAGGGCTAAATAAGCAATATCTATCCTAAGACTAACCTAATAAGTCAATGTGGACAGAAATAAGCTCAAGAGACAAGCCATAAGCTGAAAATCTCAATAAGCTCTTAAGAAAGCTCTAAACCAAACAACCCCTAGGCAGACTTTGAGCTTAAATTTAAACTAGCAAATGAGAACTTTAGACAAAATGGCTTATAGAAGATTAAACCTTGACCTACTAGATACTCAAAAATACTTTTGAAAAGCAATTTGGAAGTCAATATCTTAAAGAAAAAGGTTATTGAAACAGCTGAAAATTCATTTATACTCTACTTTTGGTTATTGAACTAAAAGACAAAGGGCTAAATTAAAAGCTAAAAACAGATAAGCACATTAGCTAATTATTCTAAAATAAGCCCTATTCTACCTAGAGTAGCTTATAAACTAGTTATGCTATAAAGATTAAAAGCTAATTTTTTAATTATAAACTTGCTGAAAATTCTAAAGCTAGAAGTAGGCCTTTTTATATCTTTGTTTTCTCCTTCAAAGCATTTACAAAATGACCAATATCTTAATCCTATCTATGCAGACCTAATGAAGAATCAATCTAACACTTATATCACTAAACACATAAAGCAAAACAAGCAACATAACTACCTAAAACAACTTGAGCCTAAAATGCACCTTGAAAATTAACTGCAAATGATCACAGAATTCAAATATTAACTATCTAACTATATGAAAGGCTTACCAAACCTAGTTAAACTTATGAAATCCTTGCACTTATAAAACCCATTGTAAGATTAAGTATGAAATTAAAGGATAAAATCAAAGAGGGACCACAAGCAGTACTAACAAGATTAGACTGCTTATGTCCCAAACACCCCCCATATTGCCACTTTATCCACTTTTAGCTTTAACCTTGAAGAATTTAAAAAAATACAAATACCAGATATCGATGAAGCTTTTATAAAACCTAATAAGCATATAACAACAAACAAATAAGCCAGAATCTAACAGCTACTTATTATGCTAATATTTTTTTTATTTTTAATGATTTTTAAGACAAAATATGAAAATCTAAGATCTACACTACTAAACTCAAAAATAGATAATCAAACATATTCAATAAGCATAATAAGATGACAATAAGCACAAATAAGCAAGTTTATAAGCAAAATAAGCAAATTATAAACTAGAAAGTTAAGACAGAAATACAAATAGGAACTTACCAAAACCTTAGCTAAACAAAGGCAATAAAAGGCTCAAATGAGCTGTCTACAAGCTCTAGCTTATCAATGATAAACTAGTAAAGGTCCCATAAGCTCTTCCATTGTAAGCTTATAATCCAAAAGCTCAAAATCCATTTAGCAAAGGTATTTAGTTGATTTTATTTGTTTAAGTAGATTAGATGATTTATTTGAGCTTAAAGACTCAAAGAGCTTGTATGAGCTTATAGGAGCTTGTGTAACATTAGATAAGAACATTTGAGAGTAATAAAAACTTTTAAGGTAAAACAGTTTATATAAAAACTAAGGATGCTTGCATTAATACTAAAACTGATTACAATAGTTGAAATTGAGAGTACAATAAGCTGGAAAATTAAAATTACTTAAGCTAAAGTTTTAGAAGCTAAAAATACAATTAAGCTAAATTTTTTAAAAGCTAAAAAAACTAGATATCGTGTGTATGAATGTGAGGGGCTATTTATAGCCTGCAAATGAAGCTTCTAGGACTTGGATCATGCTCCTTTCTCCTTTAATCTTGTCCTTTCATTCCTCCAATCATTTGATCTTGATTCTTGTCTGTTGGATCAACTTGGTGAGCACACGGATTGCCAACGTGACATTCTGTGTGTCAGAGCACTTGTGCTTCTTTTGCACTTATTTTAGTGCAAAATTCCATGTCCTTGTGTGCTTCTTTCCATAGCTTGTATGTCAGACCTTTTGGGTTTTAGCCAATGAGGGCTCTTCCTTGACGTTTTCTTGTGCCAACCTGTCACTTATCACTTGAATTTCATGGCTACGTCCTTAATTATGATTTCCCCTTTGATTTTGACTCGTGGTGAAATGGAGAAGAAGATAAACAATAACAACACCTTTCCCGCATTTTTACTTTTTATAAAAGGGGTGTGTTTGACCCGGTTAAAAATGGTTTGACTTTAGGCTTATACAAAGGGATTGGGCCGGGTTATGGTTAACAGGGTTTATATATAAGAGTTAACAGGTGTTAACTCTTTATATTTTAAATAGTTAGCACGGTTAGGGTTTAGGGATCATTTTTTCAATTTGGTTTAACTTGAGGGACTGATTTGGTATTTTTGGGTTTTGTCATTTAGTGAGTTGACTTTAGTTGACTAAAGGTTGACTAGAGTTGACTTTTGACCTTTCTTGCTATCAAATCCTCAGCTCTTGTACACTCTTTTCCATCTTGTGTCCGTGTTTATCCGGCTTTGACCGTTTTCTTGTGATTTTTGCAATATCCATACCTACATAATTATAAAGACAAAACAAGCAATATACAAGCATTTTAAGCACAATTTTTTCTTTTATGGGTTATTTTGTATATAAAACGGATATGTGAACCCGAGGTGACAAAGGACACGATGCTTCCTCCTAATAACAGAAGTACCAAAAATGTCCAACCTTCGGTTGTCTAAGTTCAATCTCAAGTACCAAATTCTGAGACCGTTGTTGATCCCGTTAGTGTTCCGATGCCTAACCCAAAACCGTCAATTCCATATCCTTCGAGACGTAATGATGAAAAGCGCTGTGAAAAAGCTAACGACCAAGTTGAGAAA
>BQNB010193964.1:0-11492 GCA_026074375.1 Tanacetum coccineum
CATTTCTAAGATTAGTGATCACTTAAGGTATGGATAAACAAAATAATTAAGCATGATTAGTGATCAAGAAAATATTTTTCTCTTAATCCTCACTTTTAATTCTACAAAAGTATTTTCTCAAAAATACATTTATAAAATATTTTCTAATTAAAAGAAATATTTTATTAAAATCTTAAACTTTGAAATTCAAAATTTCCCCCCAAAATGGAAGGTTTCATAACAGATACAACCTTCACCACAAAAGGACAAAAACAGGAGCGAAGTCTAGTGGTGGCCCCCTTATAGGCCTGGCGGCCCCCTTATATATATGGGACCGCCGGGACCGCCACCGGATGACCATTGGGATTTCCTGTCTATAAATACTGCTTCATTTCCAGCAGAAAAACATTTCTCTTTGCACGAAATTTTTTAGTCTCTTTTTTCTCTCTCTAAAACTTCTTTATCTTACTAAAACTCTTGATCACTAACATACTTAGATCTTGTTTCAAGTGATCTAATCTTTTCTTCTCATCTCTTCCCACTCATTCAAGTGGAAGAGAAGAACACTCATATTCGTCAAGAAACGAAGTGTTAATTAGTGATTGTGACACCTCGTAAGAAAAATTAGATTCTCTTTTCGTTAAGTAAAAGTCATGTACTGCAAGTTTGCAAATTTACCGTTAATTTCAACAAGGAGTCATTTTATGATCGTCAATGCATTACTTTTGTCATGGAAAGTTTAATTTACACGCAAATATCACCATTATTACTCTGTGTCTAAAAGGATATTTTAGAACGCGTAACGATAAAAACCATACTTATTTCACTTTTGTGAAACGAGGCCATCTACTTGTAGCACTTCATAAATCCGCATACATACAAATTAATAACCATGACAACTATAATTGAATTCAACAAAGATAAAATAACTTATATATATATTCACATGAAAACCAATATCAGATATATATACATATGAATGTATATAAACCAATATACAATATAAGGACATCACATATCAAATAAATCCTTCACATACTACCCTACCATTTCTTCTTTGAATATCTCCACACATGATACGTTTATAAACCTGATACAATTTCAAATGGGAGCTAACAAGATTACGTAGAGATTCCTTATTAAATATAGAAAAGAGGCAATGTTTTGATAACAGTATTAGACAAAACTACACACTAGGGTTCAATAGTTAGTATCATGGTCATTCCACAATGCAACTTTTTAGTAACCAATCAAAGTCTTGTGGTTAAAATGAGGCACATGCACGAACACACTTATTCTCAACTAAAATTGAAAACAGATTACCAATATCGGTGAGAGTTAGGTTCTCGTTTTTGTTGGACTCAAGGGCTAGGAAGCGTCGGGTTCTAAAGGGTTGAAGCAAGGAAGGTTCGAGTTTCTCTCATCACCACCATCTTTTCTAGTCATCTATCGAGCTTGGACCTCGATGAGTCTTTTCTAGGTTTACCACGTGACTGTTATACCCATAGTGCGCACCAAGACCAATGGCCACTCAAACTTGGCAAGCCCGGCCAAAGGTCCTCGGCCTCTGCCTTGGCTAATGCGCTCGGCGGCACATATAACGCATGCATGATTTGTGCTTACGCACGCATGCAAAAACCATCGCCACACACACAAAATAACAACTATAACCTAATTTGTAAACCACACCTTCCGCGTATAAGACTAGTAACGAGACAAGAAATCTTGTAAGAACTTTAAACATGCCGTGACCAAATGTTTGGCTCGTAAGGGGTTAACAAACCCTAGGGTTTTCGCATGAAATATGAGGAAACCCTCATACGGAACCCTCGACGTGTAGCATAAGCATGTCCACGAAACCCAAGCCAAACCACAGCCGAGCCTTGCTCGCTGTGGGTGCGTACCACAGCCGAGTCTTGCTCGCTGTGGGTGCGTCATTTACGCTGCAAGAAAGAGCACACCGTGCGTGTTGTTTCGAAACAAAACCCCCACTCGTATCGCATGCTAGCAAGCGATTAATGGCAAGTTAATACTTGCTGTTGCGGCTGCGTTTCTGCATGAAACAAGAAGTCGCTTGGTGTCTCGAAATTTAGCCACCCAGTGGTTAAACACACAAGCCACGAATCATATGCAAAATATATATATAAAGCTAGAATATGCATGTTGCGTCGGCTGGGTAACAAAAAGATAGGAGGCCGAAAACAATGAGTGTAAGACTCACTGTTGTTGCGTCATTTGGGCGGCCAAAAAGAAAAAGGAAGAAACATGTGACATTATATATATATACATGAGGTAGAAGATGACACAAAACCAAGTGGGTATAACCCACTGTGCTCGACCCAAAATCAGAAAAAGCAAGGGAAGTGGGTGACCATGTAGGGACTTCATTATTGAATTAACACTAGTAATGTTTACTTGCAAATGTTAGACGTAAAGAAGTAGGGAAGCATGCGTGTTTTCGATTCTTGGGCCGTCCCATGTCAAGACTCAAGCGAATTGGGTAAACTAGCTAACGAAATGGGATTTAATCACAAAGTTAGAAAACTATAAAAACAACGATTTTCGGCGAAATAAAAATAGTAGCGACGAAATTAATTTATAAACGTATAAATGAGCTAAACGCGGTTAAAATAAATTCTTTGATGCTAAAAATATTTAGAAGTTTATTCGGGTTTTTAAAGGTGAAAAATTATAAAAGTAAAAGAATATAAAATATAAAGAGTTGTATATATTATATATATTATTATTTGGAAAGTCAAGGGATTAAAAGCGTATTTTTCTGATAAGAAATTTAATCGAGCTGAGCGAACCGTGATACATAAATCTGATAATTACGACAAATTAATTAATGACTGCGATATAAATAAATAAGCGCGATAAGAAAAATATATATAAACTTAGTAACTCACAAATAATGTTTATATTTTCATTAGATATAAATCACATGGACTTGTAAATATACGTTACGACGCGTAGTAGTATAATTGTAACGTCGTCCCTAAAGCCAACAGTCTAATCAACACTTTGAAAACGTAAAATGTTAACTCATAAACGACAATACCATTTTGACCATTTGCATAATTCATTGCATACATTAAGTTTTAGAATGTAAACTCAGATTTGTCATAATTACTTAGATGTTTTGCTATCTGACGTGCTTTAATCCATTTTTCAATCTCCGACGGTTAACTATCAAGGTGAGTTTTCATAGCCCCTACTCTACTGTTTTAAGGATGAGAACATTGCTTATTTTAAACATATGAACACAAGTACAATTATACATTACTAATTGGTCTAAGTCCCAATTTAACCCAAGTTGTTATTTGCCCAATTTATCATGAACCGTTAATTACTTGTAAGCGTGAATGTTATGGATAGATCTATTGGAATTGACGTCCCTGTTCGACTTAGACTGACATTAGTCTGGCAAATACAGTTTCATTTGAGTCAGATTACGAGTGTCCCGGGTTAGACACCTGCAAGGGCATTCATTATTGTTGGTATATGTTAACGCTTCGGTGTCATGAGCTTAGACGATAGTAATGCAATTTATATGACTTTGTATCTGTTATATTGTCATATGTGGATAAAATCTTGTGGTTCATAAACTTTAAACATTTCTGCTTAAACCAAACCTATGGACTCACCAACTTTATGTTGACACTTTAGCAATGTTTTTCTCAGGTATTAAGAATGAAGATCCTATGTGAAGTCTCATGCATTGCAGTCATTTCCAGTTATTAAAGATCATTTGTACTAATTAAAAACGATGTCGTATTACTTATTTTTATGCTTCCGCAGAATATTTAAACTATTTATTATTTCCTAATACAAGTGATCTATTTTCTTAAAACGTCCCATATAGAGGTCGTTTTGTATTGCTTAGAAGTATGATAATCATGAAGTCACACGCCCTCGGCTACCATTATACTCTGATATTTTAGGGTGTGACAGATTGGTATCAGAGCTCTGAGTTATAGAGAACTAGGTTGCATTAGGTAGCACTAGACTATAACTACTTATCTGCTTAACATGCTTATTATGCTTCTATTGTCTGTCATTGCTGGTTTCTCAATATGGGGTACATAGGAATCAACAATCAAAGGAGTACATATATATTAAAATGGGATACATGTGAAATAGACATATATGAGATACATATACTTAATATGGGTTACATGTGTATTAAACATATACATATACTTAATATGGGTTACATGTGTATTAAACAGGCTTAACTATGCGTATTTTGAAATATATCTATATCCTTATTTCATATTTTCTTGTCTCAGCGACATGTCGAACTCGGATGAATTGAGACACACCGATAACACTACACTGGTACCTCCCAGACTCCCTGACATACTCCCTCAGGTGTATCACAGGAGACGTCTTACTCTTGGATTACTTATTTTACCATCCGTACCATCATTTTCCCCAACTATCAGACGTACCGCTCGTATGTCTGTTTTGCCCATTGAGCCAAATCTTGCTGAACGTGCCCGAATTTCTGCTATTAACCTTGATGATTATCAACTTGACCCTCTTACTCCACCACCCTCACCTTCATCCCCATTCTCGATGGCTGCTTACCAGCGGATGATTGCTGAAACGGATCCTACCCACAGAGAAGAAGCTCTAACTGCCTACGGGACGGAAACTGGTCAGGGGTTGGTGCATGTTCCTAAGACAGCCTTGACCGTATGTACGACGCGCCTTAGAGGACAGTTGCATACCATTCTCAAGGAGATGGACCGTTACCCAAATGCTTGTTTGAGGATTAAAAGCCTTCATGACACAGTGGGAATGTGAAGTGCCCCGAGTTGAGGAAAGTTCATTTCGAGACGCTATCTTGGACTAACTGATTACTCAGCTTAACAAATGTTATGAGCAATTCGAGGATCGTGCTTAGTAATGCTCAGGGAGGAAGCACGACAAAAGAGTAAAGGCGGTGCGACTCGAGGAAGTGGTTCCGCGATCTACCGTAACAACAACTAGTTTTATTTCTGTCTTTTGTACAACCACTAAGCTATGGGTTTGTCATGGCTAGTGAACTCTTATATCCCCTTACTCTTTGAAATAAGTATCATGTTTGCGAATAATAATAGTATTGATTTCAAAAGACGTGCCATTTGTAGTAACGTGACTATATTTACGCATATAACTTTGTACATTCTAACTGTCCATTCCCATTTTCACTCTTATTAGAAGAGATTGCAGCGCCGGGGAAACGACGGGGGGCGCACTTAAACCCTAACCTGTCCCCGAAACCATCCAGTCAACCGTTTGACCCACAAACCAATGAGGACATTAAACATTGCATTAGACACACAGATGCACAAATCCAGGCTCATTGCCACAAAGAGGGTAGCTTAAGGCACTCGGGCAGACTGCCGGGGGGACTTTGGTGACTTCATGGCTGGCAGGGGATCACATCAAGACGGGAGAACAACTAGGATCCAACTCTTCCCAGAATAAGGCATGAGAACAACAAGGGAATTCCGTGCAGTCTGCATTAAAACTTGCCGTTGGTACCGAAGGTGCTGTAGGCTAAAAACCGATGGGTTTGAGAAACTAGAATCTCAATTGGGGACTAGCAACGGTTGCAGAAGGTTGACAGAGTTTAAGTTTTGCTTCCTAGCACACTGCATATATGGCATTAACCTTGGTGGAAAACTGTACGTTCGTATCTGTTACTCTCGGATATATACCGCTCATTTGCAAGACCTTGGAGTTGATTTCAAGGCTATGTTTATCCGGAAGTACTGCCCTCGAAATGAAGTCAAGCAAATGGAAAACGAACTATGGAACTAATAAATAAAAAAAAAAAGGGTTGAAAAAAAGGCCAAACAAAACCTTAACCACCGCCTACAATCAACGTTTTCAAGAACTCATCCTCTTATGTTCTGAGATGGTACCCAACACCGACCGGTTATTGGAACGATACATTGAAGGTCTACTTGAACATCAAGGGGGTAATGTAACCTCGTCCAAAACAGAAAACCAGTAGATTTGCATGAAGAGATTGAAATGCTAAGGGTTGATGTACCAAGTAGTCCAAGAGTTAGGAGAAAACTCTGGTGACAAGTCAAAATGGAACAGAAAGAACCACTACAACCACAACAACCCAAACAACCACCATAATCCTTAATCAACAAACGTCCAGCGACAGCAAGGGTGTTTACAGCTAGCAAGGTTTCCTATGCTGTAAATTTACCCTGGCAAATTACCTTACTGCGGAAAGTGTGGACGACACCACACTGACGCATGCCCTCCTACTTGTCACAACTGTGGAAGGACAGGACATAAAGTCAAAGACTGCCGAGCTCTACCTCGTCTCGCAAGCCAAAGAGGACCCGGAAGCCAAGGAGGACAGGGAAGTGATGTTACTTGTTTCGGATGTGGTGAGAAGGGACATTACAAGAACAAGTGTCCGAACAATGGAAGTCAAGGCCGTGGAAACCAAATTCGAGGCAACCAACAAAATCCTCAGAACAATCAGAGGCAGAATCAAGGAAACCCTAAGGGAAATAACCAAGCATCAACCAGCACTCAAGGAGGACGCAGAGCACCTGGCAGAGTATACAACCTATGTGCTGAAGCTGCGGTGAAAGATAACAACATGGTGAATGGTACGTTCCTGATCAATAATGTCTATGCTTCAGTACTATTTGATACTGGTACGGATAGAAGCTTTGTGTCATACGCTTTCAGTAAATATATAGACATCCCTCCTATAACACTAGACACTAAATATAGTATGGAGTTAGCCGACGGAAAGTCGCTAACCACAAATACTATTTTAAAAGGGTGTACTCTTAACTTGCAAAATCACCTGTTCAAAATCGACTTACTCCCTATAGAACTAGGAAGTTTTGACGTCATCATCAGAATGGATTGGATGGCCGAACATCGCGCAGAGGTTGTGTGTTATGAGAAGTACATTCGTGTTCCGTACGGAAGTGATATGCTAATTGTACAAGGCGAAAGAAGCGGAGTTAAAAACGAATCGAGACTAGAAGTCATCTCGAGCATCAGGACGCAAGGGTACATCGACAAAGGATATCAAGTGTTCTTAGTTCAAATGATGAAGAAAGAGGAAACTGAAATCCCAGAAAGGCGAATTAAAGATGTGCCTGTCGTCAAAAACTTTCCGGAAGTATTCCCTGAATATTTGCCGGGACTACCCCCGACGCGCCAAGTAGAATTTCACATCGAGTTAATACCCGGAGCTGCACCTGTTGCCCGCGCACCATATCGTCTTGCACCTGCAGAGATGAAGGAGTTAGCCGAGCAACTAAAAGAACTTTCTAACAAAGGTTTTATAAGACCAAGTTCCTCTCCTTAGGGAGCACCAATCTTATTTGTCAAAAAGAAAGATGGATCTTTCCGAATGTGTATCGATTATCGTGAATTAAATAAACTCATAGTGAAAAATCATTACCCCTTACCAAGAATCGATGATTTATTCGATCAGTTGCAAGGATCCAATATCTACTCAAAAATTGACTTAAGATCAGGTTATCATCAGTTAAGGGTTAGGGAAGAAGATATCCCCAAGACTGCTTTTAGAGCACGATACGAACACTATGAGTTCCAAGTTATGCCTTTTGGGTTGACCAACGCACCTGTGGTATTCATGGACCTCATGAACCGTGTATGCAAACCATACTTGGACAAGTTTGTGATTGTGTTCATTAACGATATTTTCATATACTCCCGTGACGAGAGAGAACACGAAGAACACCTGAAGACTATTCTAGAGTTGTTGAAGAAAGAAGAACTGTATGCCAAATTTTCCAAGTGCGAATTTTGGATCCATACGGTGAAGTTCCTTGGACACGTGATCGATAGCAGTGGTATTCACGTAGACCCAACTATGATTGAGGTTGTTAAGAATTGGGCATCTCCAAGCACACCTTCGGAAATTCGCCAGTTCTTAGGTCTTGCAGGCTACTATAGGAGATTCATCGAAGGATTCTCCAAAATTGCTAAGCCTATGACTGAGCTTACGCAGAAGAACTAGAAGTTCGATTGGGGTGAAGAACAGGAAGAAGCTTTCTAGCTACTGAAGCAGAAACTATGTGCTGCACCTATTTTAGCACTACCGGAAGGCAGTAAAGATTTTGTGATGTACTGTGATGCATCCTTAAAAGGGTTAGGTGCGGTACTAATGCAGAGAATGAAGGTTATTGCATACACTTCTAGGCAACTGAAAATTCACGAGAAGAACTACACCACTCATGATTCGGAGTTAGGAGCAGTAGTGTTCGCCCTGGAGATCCGGAGACACTATTTATATGGCACAAAGTGTGTAGTATTCACCAACCACAAGAGTCTACAACATATCCTAGACCAAAAGGACCTCAATATGAGGCAGCACCGATGGATAAAGCTCCTAAGTGATTACGATTGCGAAATTCGTTATCACCCGGGGAAAGCAAATGTAGTAGTAGATGCCTTGATTCGAAAGGAAATGATCGAACCATTGCGAGTGAGAGCCTTGGTTATGACCATTGGCTTGGACCTTCCGTCACGAATCCTTGAGGCTCAGAGGGAAGCAGTCAAGATCGAAAACATTGAAGCAGAAGATATCAGTGGCATGCTAAAGAAGTTAGAAGCCCGCGCCGATGGAACATTGTGTTTGGATAATAGGAGTTGGTTACCATGTTACGGTGACACGAGATCTTTGATTATGCACGAATCGCATAAGTCAAAGTATTCTATTCATCCAGGATCCGACAAGATGTACCATGACCTGAAGATGTTATATTGGTGGCCAAACATGAAGGCTGACATCGCCACATACGTCAGCAAATGCCTGACTTGTGCCAAGGTCAAGGCTGAACATCAGAGGCCCTCTGGTTTATTGGTCCAACCCGATATACCAGAATGGAAGTGGGAGAAGATAACAATGGATTTCATCACCAAACTACCCAAAACGGCAGCAGGATTCGATTCGATTTGGGTCATTGTTGATCGTCTTACCAAGTCTGCGCACTTTTTGCCAATGAGAGAGACATATTCGACAGAAAAATTGACGAGGCTGTACATGAAGGAGATAGTAGCAAGACATGGAATACATGTGTCAATCATCTCCGATCGTGATAGCCATTTTACCTCGAGAGTTTGGAAATTTTTGCATAAAGCATTGGGTACGCAGTTGAACCTGAGCACTACTTATCATCCTCAGACCGATGGTCAGAGTGAGAGGACCATTCAAACATTAGAGGACATGCTAAGAGCTTGCGTGATTGACTTTGGGAATGGTTGGGATAGACATCTGCCCTTAGTAAAATTCCCGTACAATAATAGTTATCACATGAGCATTAAAGCTGCACCGTTTGAAGCACTTTACGGAAGGAAGTGTCGTTTACCTATTTGTTGGGCTGAACTTGGAGAAGCACAACTTACCGGACCATAGATTATTCACGAGACTACGAAAAAGATTTTCAAGATTAGAGATCGCATGCAAGTTGTACGTGATCGACAAAAGAGCTACGCTGACAAGAGGCGTAGGCCCCTTGAATTTGAAGTTGGAGATAAGGTTACGCTCAAGGTCGCGCCCTGAAAGGGTGTAATGCGATTTGGAAAACGTGGAAAGTTAAACCCTCGTTATATTGGACCCTTCTAAATCATAGAAAGGATTGGTCCAGTAGCTTACCATTTGGAATTGCCTTAAGAACTTAGTCGAGTACATAATGTGTTTCACGTTTGCAACCTAAAGAAATGTTTGTCTGATGACACTCTCGTTATACCCCTGGAGGAAATTCAACTCGACGATAAACTCAACTTCGTCGAAGAACCCGTAGAGATTATGGACCGCGAGGTCAAGCAACTCAAGCAAAGCCGTATACCTATCGTTAAAGTCCGTTGGAACACACGAAGAGGCCCAGAGTACACGTGGGAACGCGAGGACCAATTCAAGAGCAAGTACCCTCACTTCTTCAAAAATCCAACAGCTCCTACAACGTCTTGATTTCATGGGCGAAATCTTCTAACCTGGGGAGGCTGTGGCACCCCGGAAGAAAAATTAGATTCTCATTTCATTAAGTAAAAGTCATGTACTGAAAGTTTGCAAATTTACCGTTAATTTCAACAAGGAGTTATTTTATGATCGTCAATGCTTTACTTTTTGTCATGGAAAGTTTAATTTGCACGCGAATATCACCATTATTACTCTGTGTCTAAAAGGATATTTTAGAACGCGTAACGATAAAACCATACTTATTTCACTTTTGTGAAACGAGGCCATTTACTTGTAACACTTCATAAAACCGCATACATACAAATTAATAACCATGACAACTATAATTGAATTCAACAAAGATAAAATAAATTATATATATATTCACATGAAAACCAATATCAGATATATATACATATGAATGTATATAAACCAATATACAATAATAATGAGACATCCATCATCACAAATCCTTACACACTACCCTACCCATTTCTTGTTTGAATATCTCCATCACATGATACGTCTTATAAACCTGATACAATTTCAAATGGGAGAAACAAGATATAGTAGAGATTCCTTAATAGTATTAGAAAAAGAGGCAATGATGATAACAGTATTAGAAAACTACACTATGGTTCAATAGTAGTATATGGTCATTCCACATGCAACATTTCAGTAACCAATCAAAGACCTTGTGTATAAATGAGGCACCATGCACGAACAAACTTATCTCAACTAAAATTTGAAAACAAAGATTACACAAAAATCGGTGAGAGTTAGGTTCTCATTTTCGTTGGACTCAAGGGCTAGGAAGCGTTGGGTTTTAAAGGGTTAAAGCAAGGGAGGATCGAGTTTCCCTCATCACCACCATCTTTTCTTGTCATCTATCGAGCTTGGACCTCGGTGAGTCTTTTCTAGCTTACCCACGATATTTAACCCATATTGCGACCAAGACCGAAGCCACACCAAGCTTGGCAAGCCGGCAAAAGGTCTCGGCCTTGCCTAGACTATACACGACACATATAACACTTGCATGATTTGTGCTTGCGCACGCATGCAAAAACCAAGACGCGACACACATAAAATAACAACTAAAACATAGTTTGTAAATCACGTCACGCATATAGAACAAGTAACGAGATAGGAATTCTTATATAAAACTTTAAACATACCACGACCTCATGTTTGGCTCGTTAAGGGTTGACAAACCCTAGGGTTTTCGCACAAAATATGAGGAAACCCTCATATGAAACCCTCGAAGAGCAACATAGACTTGACCATGAAACCCAGGACCAACCACAGCCGCGTCTTGCTCGCTATGGGTGCGTCACAGACGCTGCAAGAACGAGCAACCCTCGCTTGTTGCTTCGTACCAAAGGCCCACTTGTATTACATGCTAGCAAACGAGTCATGGCAAGCGTTGCTTACTGCTGTAGCTATGTCTTCTGTGCGAGGAAAGAGGCCACCTAGCGCCTCGAAATTTAGCCACCCGGTGGGTAAATACACAAGCCTCGACCATATGCAAAATATATATATAAGGCTG
>BQNB010193965.1:0-11492 GCA_026074375.1 Tanacetum coccineum
CAAAATACTATTACGTGGGTATAATTCCAATTGCATGTATCATTAACATGCATGCAAAACAAAGTTTGTTCAAACTTTGTTGGCTACTTTCTTTCATATATAGTCTGTTCGACAGAATATAAAACTCTAAGGTTTCAATCGTGTGACGATAAGATTCAAAACAAGAACAATGTGTTGGGTTGTTTTATTCGTGAAGAAAGGACTAGCATCCTAGCGTATCTCTGTGACGTGTAGTGTGTGCATACCATAGAGGTTATATACTTTGGTAACTTGGGTAGTTTTCGCGCTGTATTATTTATTATACACATGCGTAAATTCAAGACGGTGTATTCGTTAATTGCTAAAAGGTACACATCTTTAATCTTTTGTTAATTAATGTGTTCTACATGTGATCTTTAATTCCGTTGCGTACTCGTGTTAATTAATATGGTTAATTAGATCGTAAAACCCAACAACAAACGCCAACATCCATCATAACAACATAAATTATTACTTAAAAAGAAAAAAGATAACAAATCACTATGCATTTACCCCAGCTTTTTACGCCAAGCCATGGGAGAGACATCATTCACCACCTAACGGTATAACCTAATAACTATATAAGTGGTTAGCACCTTTTAAAATGATTAAAACATCTAATTGATGTATGATAACCAATCTAGAAGAATACCTATAAGCTCATAATTGCAATGTAGCTCTTTATATGGGTGTTTGGATTTTTTGTTTTAAGGTTGATTACCATAATAATCAGTTCTTAATGCTTGGATATAAGTGTATTTTCTAATTATATAATTAGTTCGGTTTTAGATATTTAATTTTCGGATGGTCAGTATCATATGAGCTAAACAAACTAATTGTCAAATCGTTACTAAGATTACCTTATTACCCATACTTGTGTATTTATTTAAAAATTCTCTAAGTTACTAAAGTTAGATGTTACTGTATTAACTGTTGCCGTTTTTTATTCTTTACTGCAGGGATTTTGATACGTGGCATCTGGTCCTATGGTGAGGTCCTCGTACAAAGCAGGCGAGTACTGCATCAATTCAGTGATAGAAAGAGATCGTGCTGCATCTGCATAATAACATCATCCAATGAATCATAACATATTAACATGTATACCTTATCTGATCGAGTAATTTTAAATCTTAGTGAATGTTGGGAACAAGATAATGGAACTGGCCAAAGGATCTTGCTACTCAACTGCAAGACTGTCCATTGTTATTGGGAGTACGTACTGTTGCCACCTGTATACCTCATTCATTGTAATTATGTTGTGCAATTTCACAGTGATTCTTCTTTCACATTTCTTAAATGATCACTGTAAATGTTTTATTATTAATAATAGCGGTGCTTGTGCTCAACCTTAAAATTTGCTGCTATTTGAACCCCATTTTTGTGCTATCATATACGCTATTATTTAGCTAAAGCTTCTGTGTGGTTTACATTATGGATTTGTGGATTATATTAAATGTTTGTGTTAATAGCTAAGAATTCCAAATGTGGCAGATGTATAGCTTATTCACTTATGTATGAGCTACTTTGAGTTACCAAATTTAATCTCTAAACAGGTTTGAAAGTACGTTGTTGATACACTAATCGGATGTTTTAATTTGTTAGTGTTTGAAGTTCACTTAGGCTAGAGGTAATGGGTGTGAGAGGTCACCCTCCACCTCTCCTCACTTCACTCGTGAGTCTCCAACTCACGCGTCACCCAAGGAGAAAAAAATGGACGAAGTGTGAGGGTGCTCATTACTCGGTACCCGTGCATGTTTTTATTATTTATTTGATTTGTGAGTGTGTGTTTGAGTATATTTGAATGGTGAGGGGATGGGTCAGGGTCACCATTATGAGTGAAATGTGAAGAGACTAGTGATGTGTTGAATGGTGATGTTGCGTTGAGGTGAAAGGTAAAGGAGAAGTGATCATTACCTCTAGTTTTATTGCATCTGAAAGATAGTTTTACCCAAACTAGAACCGCTGCGCTGCGGAAAATCCTTCTCTAGGTATAACCAAAAAATTTGTGTTGCATGGAGTATGAACCACTTATTCAAATTAAAGGCATAGGTCTTCGACCTTGAATTACCGAGACGGAATCAGTAAATTCACGATTTAATTTTGTACTGTAGTAGTTATTTTGAAATTTGAATTTTTTATCTACATATAGCCCAACATATGCAACTAAAAAACAATATATCAGGGTATGTGAACACCGTGATTTACTTTTTGCAGTGAATCAAATGTTGTCTTTTGTTGTGGTAATGTTACATCCCTTTTTTTGTCATCTCATATCCAAATTAATACTAATGCAACATGCGTCCAATTAATTGTAACAATATTCTTCTTTTACTACTTTTAAAATCTATTAATCAAAGACCCCTATTAGAACTATGGTAGACACACGAAACTCAGTACCTTGTGCTAAAAAACGTGGAGGTTTGAGTCATGTTCAAGGCATAATATGAAGAATACTCAATAAGTTTGTTTGGAGCTCTCTTGGAATAAGCTTGGTGACAGATGACAAAATCTTAATCATCTTGTCTAAATAATGAAATGGGAGACTGATTTAAAAATGTACCTAGAAGAATTCTGAATATCCAATCGTTTTTACGTTAAAACAAATATTGGATAATTAGATAGGATTATGTTTATTTACAATTGAAAGATTGTAGAAAAAATAGAATATCTAGAGAAAAATAAAACATTCTAACGAAACAAGAGGGTTCTCCAATGACTCACTTACTTCCAACTCACCACCATCATCCTTCACCGTAGTCTTCAGGTCACTTACAACATCCTTCGCCGGAACCACCTCATCAACCAGACTCTTCCCACTCACTACTTTCCGACGTTGACCCATTTCACCACGCACACCCGGCGTTCTCGACCTCCTCACTGTCACATTCCGCTCACTTTTTTCATTCTGACATCTTTTCTCCGTTGAAGGTCTCCTCATCGGAGCCCTTGTACTTGTCCTCTCCACCGGTCTTTTTCTGACCACCCTTTTCGCTGGCGGTGGTGATTTATTACTTTTTAGCTTCTGGGTCACTTCACCGTCTTCGTCATCGTCTTTCCTGGTGTCTGCAACGGTGGCTGTTGTGGCAGCAGAGTAGCTTTCACTTTCACTGTAACTAAACATTTCCGACACGTCGGAAACATTTTCTTGGATTTCTTCTGTTGGGTTTTTTTTAGTTATAACAACGTTGTTGCTTGCTTCTGGTGGTGGTGGTGGTTGTGGTAGTGGGGTTTCAGAGAGGACTTCTTTAACAGTTTCTTTTTCTTCAAATGCAGGTGGTGGTGGTGAAGATGTTTTTGGTTTTTGCGGTGGTGGATTATGACGGTTGGTGGCGGCGCTGATTGTTAGACAACAACCCATATGAAAATGAAGGAGGGTTTTGATTTGTGGGGTAAGGAAGAATTTGATTTGATAGAGTTGGAAATTTGTTTGAGGATAATAAATAACTCATGTATTGTACTATTGCTTTTTGGATTAACAAAAAGTTATTTTCAATTGGAAGCTAGTCATTTGTCTTTTATTTCTTTTTATCTTCAAAACCCATGCTTAGACCAATGCGGATTACTTCAATTTATATACGAAACTAGATACTTAAGCATAGCAACTAGATTTTACAACAACATATAAAATTTTAATTAAATATTTTGTGTAGCATTTTAGTTAAATATTTATAAAAGATTTTAAGTTTTTCAAAAACGGCATAAAGCCATAAACACTCATATGTAGTTTAGATGTATTTTTTCCATTAAGAGAGTGTCGAAGTCACAATAAATCTTCTCAGATATATTCACTGAACATTAACACTATATTAGTTCAATTAATAATAACAATAAAAAAATTATTAAATATGACGTTATATTATTAATGCCACTATATTACAATTTTTTAACTTTTAGCCTTGCAATATATTTACTTTTTAGGTTACATCTTCTTTAAATTATAAAAACCTACAAAAAGCAGGAAACACTTCATTAAATAATATTATTTATAATCAAATTTATAAATTCTTAGTTAATTTATAAATTCTTAGTTAATTTATAAATTATAAATTTAGTATTATTTATAATCAAAATTTTTTATTTTTTTAACTAGAATCTGTCAAGACCAGATGGTTGCAAAAGTGACAAGGTTACAGTTCCTGAGTATATGTTTGTGTTTATAAACAACAAGGATCTGCCAGAGTATCGGTTTCCTTGTGGCAAACGAGACATTGTTATAGGTCGATCTTTTTGGTTGAGGTTGTGTTGTCTTAACATTGGTAAATCAGGCTGGTTGACTGACCATGTAACACCCCCAAAATGGGTCGCAGCGGAATAAGGATCCGGGGCGTGTTACTTCAAGATCAACAACACAAGATATATATAAGAACGACACAAAAAGTCGTTTAAATTGATACATTGGATTTAATTAAAAGACATATTACAAAAGCTTATAGCTTCACTTGTTCCTTGTTTAATATTACAAAAGATGACATAGATTTCCCAAAATATGATATAAAAGTCTTTAAGCGTGCAATCCAAAACGTAACCCAATGCATCCTTGGCACCTCGTGCCTATTGACCTCCTGAAAACATTGCTTAAAACGTCAACAAAAATGTTGGTGAATTCATAGGTTTATGTATTTAAATTATGCAGGACCGCAAGACTTTCCCGTGATGTTACAACATATGCAAACAATCACAAAACCAGATTACATTTACACTAAGCTCATGACACTGAAGCTCGACAGTCTTGTTCGCAAAATATTGCTACTCAGCCCGAAATGATGTTCTAACCCGAAACATCCCTGATTCGACATGCTATAACGTTCGTTCCCGGTGATAGCTAGTCACCCGAACGGGGAGGTCGTTTCCCAAATAGATCTATTAAATAACATTCGCGCTCACATAATGTAATTCCCAACTACATCTATGCAATTGACAGTTCATGATAATGGGCTTAACTTGGGTTATCGCTACTTAGGCAAACATGTAATCAATGCAAAATATCCACTTGCGTCCAATTTGTAAAACAAAGCATGTTTCCACCCCAAATAATAGTAAATCAGTAAAACTGTAAAAAGTGTGGGGCTATGAACTCACCTCAAGTGAGTGATCTGATAATTTATATCAAGTGTGGGAATGCTTCACGATTATTCCCGAATGCAACCTAATTAAATATAGGTCGTATAAGTACCGAGTACTTATTTTAATAACATAATATAATCTTATAGTTGTTACATCGTACTATCGTTCGGGCTATCATAATTTAAGAGGTCATGACATGACGTACGAGGAGTTAGGACACTTTAAATCGTAAATCCAACAACTCGTCGATACGCCATCCGAAGAGGCCTCATTATGAAACTCCCTAGTAATATAGTACTTTGATAATGGTATGTGCTTAAATACACATACCTTTTTCCATTAAAAACGGACTTAAATGACCAAAAACAGACAAAAACTGCCAAATTATCTGAATAATGTAATTATAGTTATTCCTGGTAGGGTATTAGTTACTCCTGGTAGTGTTGTTACTCCTGGTAGTGTTGTTACTACTGGTAGTGTTGTTACTACTGGTAGTGTATTAGTTTATTTTCTAAGTCTGACCCGACTATATGAGCACTAAAATCACATTTTCATGACTCGGGTTCTAAAGAGAAATTTATGCGAAACGATATTTGAACAACTTTCACAGTTCTGTCGAGACCCGAAACTCGACGAAATGGGAGATAATAGCACTCGCATCAAGATTGATGCGAGGGTATTAATATACCAATAAAGCCGAGGTTTTCGCCCCCGCCTTACGACCGTTATACACTAGCTTTGGACTAAAGAACTCGCGGGGAAGGTAAAACGACCGTCGTACGACTTTCATGTTTCGGAAGAGGCCAACGGACTCGAAAGTGCCGCAAATACCATCTTAAAAATCCTGACAGAAACCACTAACTTAACAAATGCTGGATTTTTATACCTCGAATATATACCTCGTTTTCGCTCTAACTTTTTTCGGTATAAATCGAGTTTTCAAGTTTCTTATTCATTTTGGAATAGTCTTGATGCGTATTATTTTTATATGAGGTCAAACCCACTGTATGAAATTCGAATTAAAACAGCCCTTGTATTATCCAAATGTATTCATTTATAAAAAGCTTGTTTTATTAACTTTATAAACCCTAATTTATACTTAAACATGTTTATACTTAAACATATGTTTAACGTATTTACATTCCTTTTCCATGATTATATATAACCATTATGACATTTAGATAAGTGCATAAATTCATTAAACATAGTGAAAACTCATTGTACATTATTAAAAAAGTCATTAGTGGTGACTTGCCATAAATAACATATTACACATAAAATAATGATAATAAAAAGTATGAAGGAATTAGGAAGACCTTAGGGATGATGTATGAGATGAGAAATAAGTGCTAAACACCAGTGTTAGATTCAAATCACAAAGCATTAAAGCTTTTAAACACCTAGATTAGGTTGAAACCCTATCTTGCCCTTTTCTTCTTAAATCTCTTGCTAATGTAGAACCAATGCTTGTTAAACCACCTTTAGTGTTCCTTAGATTGATTGTTATAGGCTTGTATGATTGTAGAAAAATTTTGTATGGTTTGCTTAGATGGGGATTATGAGCCGTGGGTTTTGGAGAGCAAAAGAGAGAAAGAAAATAATTTTACTAAGTAAAAGAGTGTATGAAACTTCACATCTTAGGGCTTGTATTTATAGGAAAGAGTTATGAGATATTTGTTTGGAAAGTTTGACCAAGAAATTCAAGGGGGGGGGGGTATGTGTGCCGTGGGATTCAAAGGGGGGACAAGGGGACCAAAAAGGAAGGAAACAAGGGTTTAATGGTTATGTTTATTGGTCTCCTATCATGGGAATCATCCCATGATTTCAAGGATTGGTGTTTCCTAGTTTAATTTCTTTTATATAATGTTTACTTGTGTTTTTATAAAGAAAAGTGTAAGTGAAAGATATATAAAAATGTAAAGTGTAGTTTTTATATAAAAGTATACTTGTAATGTCTTGGTTATTTTGTAAAGTATTTGTTATCTTGTATATACATATGAGACGTGTATAAATATATACATATGCATAAAGTTTTATAAACTTCGATCATTGTATATAAACGTAGGTATTTGTTGAAGCGTACGTAAATTTTTAGGGTTTCCGGGAAAAACTCACCCCCCCCCAGAATTGTCATTATCGCGGAAATGTAAACACTTTCACGTATCGATAAAATAAAACTTGTAGTAATGATTAAAATAATTATAATCGAATTAATTAATTAATCCCTTGTTTTACGTAAATAATAATTTGCTTGAGCCCGTTACGTTAACTGGCTATTTCTTGCTTACGCGGTTTAACTTAACGATTTCCCATTTAAAAACAACGCGTACAATACAAAGAAATAAATAGCGACTTTATCAACGTCGTACATTGTCGAAAATACGGGGTGTTATAGTCTCCCCTGGTTAGATGAGCCTTGTCCTCAAGGCTTAAGACGCAGCACTTGACGACGGCCCGGTCTTTGAGAACAGATGAGGTGTTTTTATTCGGAATTAATCTCTTCGCGTTCCTATGAAACTCTGGACCTCTCTTGGTTTCCATCGAACTTGGACTAAATGGGATTACAGGCTTCCTTAACAGTTTAAACTTCACGAATCTGTGATCTCTATTAGGTTTCCTCGACAAAACGGAAGATTGTCATCAAAATGAAGTCCAACCAATCAGAATGGCTAAGGGTTCGTCGGCATGACATTCTTTAAGTTTGGACACGTGAAATGTATATGAACTCTGCTCAGCTTCCTCAGGAAGCTCGAGCTTGTATGCAACATCTCCAACCCTTTTTATTACTTTGAAGGGTCCAACAAACCTGGGATTTAATTTCCCTCGTTTGCCAAAACGTACTACCCCTTTCCAAGGCGAAACTTTAAGCATCACTTTATCTCCAACCTCAAACTCCATCGGTTTACGCTTCAAATCAGCGTAGCTCTTTTGCCTATCACGAGCGGCTTGCATCCTTTGTTACTTGAATGATTTTCTCTGGTCGTCTCTTGTACTATCTATGAACTGTGAGTTGAACTTTCTCCAACTCAGCCAACAAAAGGCGAAGAATTTTCTACATAAAGTGCTCAAAAGGAGTGCAGCCTTAATGATTGCATGATTATTGTTATTGTATGAAAACTCGACCGATGGAAATGTTTAAAAACCACCATTTCCAAAGTCGATCACCAAGCACGAAGCATATCTTCGAGAGTTTGAATGGTTCTCTCGCTTTGTCCGTCAGTTTGCGGAGTCATGCCATACTCATATCAAAACTTGTTACCAAGCTTTCTGAAGTGACCTCCAAAATTTTGATGCGAATCTAGGGCCACGATCACAAATATCGAGACCGGTATTCGTGCCTCGTTTTTTTTCCCTTGTTACTACTTCCTTTAGGTACATTCTTGCCAGTTTCTCCAGGGGTCAGTTTCCCTCATGGGTATAAAAATTGCAGACTTTGTAAGTCGGTCAACGATCACCCAATTGGTATCGTACCTTGTGATGGGACTAGGAGCTTCATGACAAAATCCATGTGATATTGTTACCACTTACATTGAGGCATCTCGGTTGTACCAAAAACCCCGATTGTCTTGATGTTCGGCCTTGACCTTAGCACTGGTCAATCACATTGTAACATAGGTGGCGATGTCGCTTTTTCATATTGGACATAATATTGCTTCTTTTCGTTCTGATATCATTTTCTCAGAACCTGGATGGAATTGAATAAAATGATTTGTGGGACTCATGCATCGATCACAGTCCGCAAATCGCATTACATGGTAAAACAAGTCCTGCCATTGTGCATAGGTTCCATCCGTATAAGGTTCCAACTTTGCCATCCTAATTGCTTGAAATTTGGCATTTCAAATCAGCATACCTCCAACATCCTTCGCTCTTGATGTTTTCTGGTGTTCCGTGCTTTTTTTTTTTTTTAGTCTGAGCTTTCAAAGATTTGCTTAGTGAAGATCCAAGCTAATAGTCATGACATAAAGCTCGAACTCTTAATGGTGGTTTCGTTCTTTCTGCTCAAGCATTCAGCAATGGGGGGGGACATTTGCTTTCCTGGGTGATAACGATATCGCAACGTAATCCTAACAACTCTAACCATCGGCGTTGTCTCATGTTCAGTTCCTTCTGATCAAGAATGTGTTGTAAGCTCTTATGATCGTGAAACTGTACACTTGGTACCATACAGATAGTGCCTCCAAATCTTCAGAGCGAACACTACTGCTCCAAGTTCCAGATCATGAGTAGTATTAGTTCTTTCTCATGGGTCTTTAGACTGGCGTTATGCATAAGAAATAACCTTTCCCTTTGCATCAACACAGCGCCCAAACCCTTGATGAAGCATTGCAGTATATGATAAAAATCTTCTGCTTCCTTCGGGTTAAAGCCAGAATTGGTGCACTACAAAACTTATGTATTCAATCAACTGAACGCTGCTTCTTGTTTGTCGCCCCACTCAAATTTGACCTTCTTCTGAGTGAGCTTGGTCATTGTTTGGCGATTTTGTAACCCTTCAATGAATCGTCGATAATACCCAGCAGACTAAAAACTGACGATAGTCTCAGTGGTGTCTAAGGGAAGATTCCCAATCTTACGGATTTCACATCCCTTGGTGGATCCCACATGAATGCCTTATTTCAATCACGTGACGTGGAACTGTACTTTAGGAATCCAAAATTCACACTTGGAAATTTTGATACAACTCCTCTTTTCTTAAACAAAACTCCAATTTATTTCAGATGCTCTTCGTGCTCTTGCTTGTTCTTGGACATAGATCAAAAATATCTTCATTAATAGACAATTACGAATTTGTCCTGATAAGGTTTGCACATCGGTTCATGAGGTCATAGACCAGCTGGTGCGTTCGGTCAAAACAAACGGCATAACTGGAATTATAATTTCTATATCGAGTTCTGAAGGCAGTCTTGAAGGTCCTGATTACTGATTGGATCTTTGCAGCCTATAAAGGATGATAGCCAAGATGTATTAAATACACAATGACGATTGTAGGAAACAATGGACTTGAATACACTGTGTTAATGCGAATCTTTACACAAAGTACTAAGAAGAACTATGAACAACTGAAATAACAAACTTTATTAAAAGCGTTTTGAGGATTCAAGATTGCTAACTATGATATATTGTTTGCTAAACTTCTTTGTTCATATATTTTCAACACACGTGTCTAACTATGCCAAAGGTGATCCTTTTATATACTAAGGATAACCCTAAAAGGCTTACATATCTTTTTCTAAAATATCTCATAAATATCTTTTAAATATCTTCTCAACGGTACTAACTAACTTTCTACTAACGGTACTAACTAACTAACAGTACTTAATACTTTGTACTGTCGGTACTAAGTATAACTGTCGGTACTAACTATTTGTATGTCGGTACTAAGTTAAGAAACATTAATCCTAACCAATCCTCCCTTAATCATGAATGTTTAAAAACTATTTTATCTTCATGTTTCTTCTTACTTTAAAGAACTTTTAATGCACAGAGGATGTATCCAAACATGAGGATGTATCCAAACACTTTAACACATCTTGATCTGATCTTTAAACACTATCTATCTGCATCAGCAACCTTGTCTTGTCAGCAACATCTTTTCAACAACAATCCAACTAAGTTGGCTTTGTAGTTTTTGGCAAACTACCAGCCATAAACGGATTTGATGTTCCTTTACTAGTAGCCGTTTGCTCTGGGATAGTCAACTCTTTATTTCTAAAATATGGTGAGTTGATTACCATACAGTTTTTGGTAAACTGTCAACCATCAACAGAATTGATTTGTCTTTACCAAATACCATTTGCTTTTGGACTAGCCAATGCTTTATTGCCATAACATGGTGCATTGATAAACCATATAGTTTTTAGCAAACTATCAGCTATCAATAGATTTGATTAGTCTTTACCAAGAACTGTTTGATTTTGGACTAGCCAACTCTTCACCACAGAAGCAAGGTGAGTTGAGAACCCTACAATTTCTGGTAAATTGTAAACCTTAAACGGATTTGATTAGTCTTTACCTCAAGCCGTTTGCTTGTGGACTAGCCAATTCTTATGCCTGTTAAGCATGGTAAATTGATAACCATTTGTTGTGTGGTGGTTAGCTAACACTTAATCCCTTCTTATTTCCATCAGTTTTCTTCTTTAGATTCTAAATCAGCAAGTACCTTCTTGATAAATCGTATCAATTCCAATGCCATAGTACTTTCTTCTTCAGACTCCAATTTTAGCTTTAGCATTTGCACCACTATTTCCTTTTTCAAAGGATACTTCTTCTCTATTAGCATGTGAATGACTAATCTGTAGGATCCCGATTAACACTCCATAACATATATATCACACAAATCGAACAAGAAAAGAGAAAGAGGGTGAGTTGTTTAGAGAGAGAAAGAGGAGAGAGAAATGAGAGAGAAA
>BQNB010193966.1:0-11491 GCA_026074375.1 Tanacetum coccineum
TTTTCCCATTTTCCCTCGAGGGTGCCGCCTGGATTTGGCTTGAAAAAGAACCCCCTCGATCGATTCTCACATGGGATGATCTTGTTTCTAAATTCATCAACAAATTCTTCCCTCCTTCTAAAACAACAAATCTTAAAAATGAAATCACGAGATTTCAACAAAGTTTTGATGAAACTTTCTACGAGGCATGGGACCGATTCAATGATCTTCTTCGGGCATGCCCACATCATGGATTTTCAGAGTTACATCAACTCGATACTTTCTATAATGCTTTGAACTCTAATGATCAAGATTCGTTGAATTCCGCCGCGTGTGGTAACTTTTTGGATAAAATGCCCCGAGATTACCTAAGAATCATCGAGAGCAAATCCAAAAGTTCGTAATTCATGTAACAAACCGGTTGTTGCCAAAGTGAGTTCGAGCTCTTCCACCCCCGGTATTTCTCCTGATGTTGGCGAACTTAAAGATATGGTGAAAGCTTTACTTCTCGATAAGAGAACCCAAGCCCCCGTTCCCGTAAAAGCGGTCGAAGAAAGTTGTGTTACTTGCGGTGGTGCTCATTCTTACCGAAATTGTCCCGCAACCGATGGCAACGTTTATCGTGACAATATATAAGAGTACGTCTCTCAAGCCGCCACAGCTAATTTCAATCAAGGAAATACCGGTTACCGAGCCTCGATTGCTAATCAAATTCAACCTCCCGGTTTTCCTCCCGTTCAACAAAACCAAGGAAATAACCAAAACCGTTACAACCAAAACCAGGGGAATAATTACAACCATGGCCAAATTTATCGACCCACGATTAATCAAACCCCGGTTCACCAAGCTCCACCTTACCAAGCTCCGGCTCCGTAAACACAAGGTGTGACAAAGACCGATTTTGAAAGCTACATCAAGGCTAATGATGCGGTAATGAGAAACTTGCAAGACCAAAACCAAAACTTGCAAAATCAAATGACCAATTTAACGGACATGCTTTCCAAATTTGTGAATTCCAATACCGCTTCTACTTTAGGTTCAGGGACACTCCCTAGTAATACCATTACTAACCCGAGGGTAGATTTGAAGGGTATTACCACCCGAAGCGGTGTTGCTTATCAAGGACCCACGATTCCTACTACTTCTTCTTCTCTTCCAAAAGTAGTGGAACGTGAAACCGAGGTGAAAAAGGAAACTGTGCCTCCTACTAATAACGGAAGTACCAAAGATGTCCAACCTCCGGTTGTCTAAATTCAACCTCAAGTACCAAATTCTGAGCCCGTTGTTGCTCCCGATAGTGCTTCGATGCCTAACCCAAAACCGTCGATTCTGTATCCTTCGAGACGTAATGATGAAAGGCGCCGTGTAAAAGCTAACGACCAAATTGAGAAATTCTACGAAATCTTTAAAGATTTAAGTTTGGAAATTAGCCTCACGGATGCTTTGATTCTTATGCCAAAATTTGCCTCGACTCTTAAAGCTTTAATTGGAAACAAAGAAAAATTAAGTGAAATGGCTAGAGCTCCGTTGAATGAGCATTGCTCGGCGGTCATCCTCAACAAGTTACCCAAAAAACTTAAAGACCCCGGCAAATTTCTAATACCGTGTGATTTTCTCGGAATGGATGAGTGCTTAGCCTCGGCCGATCTTGGTGCTAGCATAAATCTCATGCCATTATCTGTGTGGAAAAAGCTTTCTCTTCCGAAGCTCACTCCTACTTGTATGACTCTTGAACTTGCGGACCGTTCGATTTCCTAACCGATCTGTATCGCCGAAGATGTCTACTTAAAAGTAGAAAAGTTCAAACTCCCGGCCGACTTTGTAGTCGTAGACTTTGATGCCGATCCCCGAGTACCCCTAATTCTCGGGAGATCCTTCTTAAAAATCGGACATACTTTGATTGATGTGTACGAAGGAGAATTAACTCTTCGTGTCGGAAAAGAAGCCTTAACATTCAATCTTGACCAAACTTCGAGATACTCCTCTAATTGTGATGATATGACGGCACACCAAATCAACGTCACTGAAATGGCTTGTTAGGAGTATTCTCAAAAAGTTCTCGGTTTCTCCGATGTGATCACAAGTGGCAATCCCACTCCTTATTATGACCCGATCATTTCTACCTCTTCTCCGACTCTCACTCCCTTTGGGGATAGTGATTTTCTTCTCGAGGAAGTCGATGCTTTCCTCACTCTTGAAGATGATCCAACTTCACCGGAAGTTGATGAGTCTTACTATGACCCAGAGGAGGATATTCTTCTTCTTGAATCATTTCTCAATGATGATCCATCATTACCCCCTCCCACTCAAGGAAACTATGTTGGTCCAAAGTCTTAGATCTTATTAGCCTTTTGTAAGCTAATAGCTAACTTGAATAAATCTAAATTAACTATATGAGAGACAATGACTATGAATACTATGTGTTAATGCGGAATCTTAACACAAGTACTAAGAAGAACAATGAACAACTGAATAACAACTTTGTGTTAGGAAAATATTGTAAACAGACTTAATACTGTTAGTATTAAAGTTAAGTCTGTTAGTTATAGTTAGTACTGTTGCGAAAGGCTTTTGAAGGCCTTCCCGAACTCAAAATCGTTCGAGGCCGGATTTTTTAGAAAATAACCTCTGAACTTATCAAAACTCATAAGATTCATAAAAAAATTCGTTGCCAATCATGAGATATCATCTGAGCAACACGACCCAAAATTCTGCTCAAACTGAAATCATGATTTAACGCAAATTAACCCTAACCGATTACACCATCATGCTTCTAATTAAACCCTAATCAATCCTAATTAGTTTAATTACATTAATTTACAGTAGACTAAACCCTAATTAAGAAAACCTAATTAAATTTTATGATAAAACTAATCCCATCATGTAAATACATAATTTAAACATGATACCTAAAAAGATAAACTATGAATCAGAATGATTACCTAATAACTGATAAAAAAAACTTTCTTTTTCTTTCTCTTAGGATTCGTCGACCAACAGAGCGAAGGGGAGAAAAAATCTGTATTTCTAATCCTTGTTGCTTATATATGCCTAATGGAAAACCCTTACTACAATTTGAGCCCAACTTGGACTCTTTTCCTTTTTACTATTCCTTTTTACTATTCATCCATAAATAATTTTTTATATCTTTCTTTATTATTTACTAAAAAACTTGAAGTTTTGATAATTTATAAAACCATAAACTATCTCCAAACCTTCTTTCGCAATAAAAAAAAAAATAAAAAAAAAAAAAACCTACGAATTAACGCTTCTAAAAATAACTTTTCATTTCCAAATTCACTTTCTATATATGGAAAGTTTACCAAAATTTTTGATATTTTAACAACTCATTTCTTTCACAAATGACACACTTCACATTTAATCCATCCAATAGACAACCACTTATTAACCAACACAATTCTTTCTAAATACTAATTCAATTCCATATCAACTATAAGTGATAAAAATTGAAATATCTTCCATCATAATAACTCATTTCTCTAACTCACCTCTAAACCTAAACTTATCTTAAATTACTAACACAAAAATACATATACGTATAAATACTTACACATTTAACACAAAAACGCTAAAATCTCAATAACCATTTCCTCGTCACTCAAAAGTGAACGAAAAGAACTCAACAAATTTTAACATAAATCCAATCCTAATGAGATGATCACGCTCAATGGATTAATTATCCAATCTCACATATCCCACACAAACACATATAAACACGTATAACACATAAAATCATATAAACCGTACGTTGCAACAGACACATAAGTCAACACTAATGGTTTGACTAACATGCTCAAGTCACGGTTGTTACATTATCCCCGCCTTGAGAAAATCTCGTCTCGAGATTTAACTACTCGAGGCAATATCACTATCGACAAACAACTGAGGACACTTAGACCTAATTTGATCATTGCGTTCCCAAGTAAACTCAGGGCCACGCTTCGAATTCCAACGAAATTATACTAACACTATCTTACTACGCTTTAAACTCTTGACCTCTCGGTCCACAAACTCAACGGTTCCTTGACAAAACAAAGAGTCTTGTCAACCTTAATCTCAACAAACTTTCACAAACCGAATCCAACTGCTAATGACTTTTCTTACCCCCACAAGGGTGCAATTAGCAACACAACAACCCCAAACGAAAAGAATCATCCACTAATTGAACCTCGCTCGTCATCGGAAAAATCGCATGCAACCCGATCAACCTATATTTTCCGAATCCCCTCGTCGTTTCCTACGTTTTTCACCAAAAATATTCCACATGCAATGGGTATTTTTCTAGTTTTAATTTGGTTCGGGTTTGGTCGAAATGGGTTGAAAAACACTAGTATTTGATGGTAAATAAACCTTGTAACAAGTGAGTTTTGTTAAAAAGTTTATGGTTTTGGTATCTTGGTTTGGTTCGAGTTCGGCAAAGGCAAGAAAAGGGAACGAATCGAGTCCAAGTTTGCTTAATATAGCGTTGTAAGTATTCGTGTTACTATTGTTTCGTTTGTTTCGCGTTTCGATAGATTATAAATATATGTGATGAAATCCGATGAACTTGCGTCAACTAGATTAGTTATGATGTGGGTTGATTGAGCGAAGTGAGTAATGTTTATAGACCATTTTGGATGTATTGTGAATGAGTTTTTGGGTCAAAAATAGTTTTCGGCGCATTTTGAAAGTATAAAAAACGAACAGAAACTTCAGCACGTATTTCGAGGTTCGAAAATTTGTAAATTCTGATTTTTGATTATAAAATATGATAAAGCTTTCCGAGACGATCGTTTTGATATAAGGTAGAGCTTCTAACTCCTAATAACGAAGAAGTTACGGCGAAAATAAGATTTGAAAACTAAGAAAAAGCAATCAGCTATTTTGAGCTTATTTACATTCTGATCCGATTTTCAACGGCCGTTTCGGGCACTTTCGAGTCCGTTTCGGCCTTCCGGCGAAACACGAAAGTTGTCCGGAATGACGTTTTCTATAATATCTCTTTTTGGTCAAAGTCACGAAAATGTGATATAGCGGGTCAAAACCGATGGTCAAACTGTTGCGTTTTTATTAAAATAGTCAAGTTCCAGCAGATTCTTGCAGGGGCGTTTTGTCATTTCTGTCGAGTTTCGGTCTCGACTAAAACTAAAAAGTTGTCCGGAATATCGTTTTGCATAAAATTTCTTCTTTGACCGAGTCGTGAAAATGTGATTTAGAGGGTCGTTTAGCGCGTGTCAATTTGGGTAAGAGATAAATAAGTAATAAAAGTCAAAGAAAGTCAAATGTTGATTTTAAAAAGTCAACGGGTTAATACAAGACTTATTGAACGTTTATAAAAAATAATAAACGCTATTATTTTTACGAGTATAACAAGTTAGACTTAACGAGTTTATTGAACGGATAAAATTCTAAAAATAGTAACTTTGGTAATATACGGGACATAATCCCGATATGGGTAATTAATAACCAAATTGAAAGTCGAAATTTCGACGAGGTAAATAAATATTTTTACAAATATAATTGGATGCCGAGACTTACCAAAAATGGTAACTTTCCAAATGTGGTAACTTTCCTAAAATAGAAAGTATTCGCTTAAGCGATGTATGATATAAATAAAAGAACGATCGCAACCTAATATTGTGGGATTTTAGGATCTAAGGCGCAAGTGGATTTCTCATCACATGTGTATTTTATACGACTTCTATCGTTGCGATGTACGCATCATTCGGTCGTACTTTATTATATAGTAACCGAGCGACATAATTATAGGTCGCGGTCGAGTTCGTTATCGGTGACGCTTCGTGATTGATTGATTATTGATTGTGGTCTTCAATCAAGGTGAGTTCATAGCCCCACCTTTGCTCTTTTAATGGTTTTCGTAACTATTTTCGGGGGGGGTGGGGGTGTGGAAATACTCTTGGTTTTACTAAGTAAAATGTTTTTCTTATTTACTACGTAAGTGTTACATGAATGTTTTCAACTAAAGCTTTGGCTTGCTATTACATGATTTTGATACATGTTTGATAAATGGTGTTTACCATTGGAATTATTTTTGAAGATTGATTGGCTTTACTAAATGTTTTGAGAACATTGTTTTATCTATTTACAAAACCGTGAGTTTTGAAACCATTACTTGTTTTAAATTGGACACAAGTGCTTGAAGAGTATGCTTGTCCCGATTATGAGATTATTCGCATGAGTAGATATTGCCAAAAGTCCCCAAATTTGAACCGTTAATTTGCCCTATAGTGGGGGGAGCGCTAGTACATTAAATAGATCTATTGGGTTGACAACCCCGTCTGAGGGTATGGATCAGTTGAATAACATGAACCACCCGTTGAGGACGTTTGTATGAGTGGTAGGTATCTGGCAATTGTACCTTGTATGGGGCAAAAAGTTGTGAGCATATGAAAAATATATGTCGTGTCAAGGCGTCGGTGTCAAGGGCTCATGGCGATAATGTGGAATATAGTATTTAGCAAATACACTTGATGTATTGATGTTGGTTGAACTAAAAGCTTGTGGTCCATTACTAAATATTACTTGATTATTGAAATCCCTATTTGGATTTAAATAATGCTTTGAAAGGTTGTAACGCTACTTTTCTTAAGGAAATGTCATTTGAATTATTTCAATGCGGTTTTTGCTAAACCTATGAATTCACCAACATTATTGTTGACGTTTTTGCATGTATTTTCTCAGGTTATTATCTTGCTAGCTGAGCATTGGGAGCATTCGAGACGCGTGGATATCAAAACTATAAGGACTTGGTTTTCTTCACATTCGATAAATGTTTTCTTTTATTATACAAATGAGTCACGTTTGAACTCATGTAATCTTGTTAAATTATAAATTATTGGGACCTAAATTTACTCTGATTTATTTAAATCGAATGTGACATTTTATTAAACAAAAACGACCTCTTTTGAGTGTCCCGTTTACTGTAATCTTTGTTGTATGAAGACTAGAAAGCAGCACCCCAAGGGGTATTCCGCTGGCCGTTGTTGTAAATTGGGGGTGTTACAAGTACCTATGGAAGGGGAAAATGTGGTTGTTGAATCGGTGAGTAGGAAAAAAGTGAAGACGAAGAATGAGTTCCTGATTGACGTATGACGATCCCAAGCTAAGAGATCGAGAAAAGGATGTTGGTGGTGTAAAATAAGATGTCCAAAGCCAAGACGTGGCACATAAGATGTTGCTGGCTGACCAACGAGTGTGAAAAGAGGTGAGAGTGGTTTATTATTGGCTATTGAAGAGCATATACGATAAAGTATTATATCCGATCCTGAAGCGATGCAACTTAGTGTGGTCTTTGGTTTTCAAATTGGTGGTCGAGTATGAAGAAAAATATAAGCTAGTTGCGTAGCAAGTATTTAGTGTATTCGAGAGTGGAAGTTGAGTATCACGGGTCCATCAGGCTTGTTTGCTACAACTTGAGTTTAATCCGCGTAAGAAGTGAGAAAGAGGATAACTAAAGATGTTATTGTCACGTTACCAAGTTTCGAGTATGATACAGTGCGATGGGTGTAGTCAATGGACTGACTGAGTCATCCCCCAAGAACGACAAACATTCCGGACAGAGTACATTTCTAGCTATTGCTTAGGACATGTATTTGAGTTGTTAAAGATAGTGGGATACTTATCTTTCGGAGATGTTTTTCCCTAAGTGGGATTATCTTTCGGTATGAGATGTGCTTCACTTGAAGCATATTGGTGTGAAAGGAATGAGTAGGTTACCGTTTTATGGTTGTAACTACCGACACAAACTCAAGATGTGAATGAACCGAGTTTGGTTCAAGAATTATCCTAGTCTAAGAGGTTTAAACTGTTAGACCATGAGGCGGGGAATTGAGTGTTACTTAGAGTATAGCCGTTTGAAGCGGGTTATGATGTTTCGAAAAGTATGGAAGTTTGATACCAAGGTAAGAAGGCTCCATTTAAGATTTTTTGAAATGTTATTGTGTTATATTAACCTAACGGAGTTGAGGAGTGTGCATGAAATGTTAGTGTGTCAAATCGATTTTTGGTTTTGCTAAAGAACTTTAGAAAGTAATTAATGTCATTGAGTAAGATTCCGATTGTAAATAACTAAGTTATCCACACGTATTCGATGAGCAATGAGATCATTGAGAGTTTTATTAAAGTTTGGGTAACGTATGGTTCTTATTGACCGTTAATATGCCCTTATTTCCAGCACTTATTTTTTTTTTTTTTTTAACATTAATAAAAATGTGTACACTTTTAAAAAGCGAGTTTGGCTCGAACAAGAACAAAGACGACACGGTTGCGCAAAAAATAATAATTTACATCAATAAATATAATAACGAGACGCGTCGTAAATTTTTACGATGATCAAGACGGTTAACGGTCGCGCGGTCAAACGCTGACTCGCGAAACGTCAAAAATAAAAATTATTAAAGTTTCTCAAAATTATTCGTAATAAAATACGAAAAATAAAAATTGAAAGCTATGTCAAAGCTAATGATGCAGTAATGAGGAACATGCAAGACCAAAACCAAAATTTGCAAAATCAAATGACTAATTTAACGGACATGCTTTCCAAGTTTGTGAATTCCAATACCGCTTCTACTTCAGGTTCAGGGACACTCCCTAGTAATACCATTAATAACCGAAGGTAATTTAGAAGGTTATTACCAACACCGAAGCGTGTTTCTTATCAAGGACCCACACGATGTCTACATACCTACCTACTACTACTTCTTCTCCTCCTAAAATAGTAGAACGTGAAACCGAGATGACTGTCACACCCCGCCAAGGCGAAAACGCGAGGCATAACATGAAAGATATTAACATAGCACATGGTATCTTTATAGAGGAATACTAAATAGTGTAATAAATGCAAAGACACAACGTGTCATGATAACATCCAACAAAAAAAAACCAACGACCAAATAATATGAATGATTAAGATGACATCCATACAAGTCTTTATAATATCAAAACAAAGTCTAGAAATCAAATCAACATATTGCTCAAATAAAACGGCATAGCAAAATCATAGATCTTCAACTTGCATCTTATGGTCTCACTAGCAACTCTCCTAACATCAATTTCGATCACCTGAGTTACCTGAAAACGATGCTAAAACACGTCAACACTAGGTTGGTGAGATGCCATAGGTTTTAGACACCAACCTCAAAACATTTCAAAACAATTCCAACATTACTGTGATAAAGATAAACAGTTGCATGGCATATCATGAACTATCACATACTACAAATCAATCAGCTCAATTCAACACAATTCAAACAATAAGCTCAAACAAAAAGCACACTCAAAAATAAGGCTCACTCAACCCAAGTGGGGAAGGAACGATCCCACGATCCAAGCCAACCCGGCTCCACTTGTCAATTCAATTCAACACATAGCAACTAATAGTCACACAGCACATGCATTTTAAGCTCAACTATCAAATATCACAGTAATAAAACATCACATACTCAAGCATCGTTTCCACCCCAATGAAAAATCCTTAGAAAGATTGGGCCTATGACACTCACCTTGAATGCTCTTCCAAAAATCCACAAATCTTCACAGAAATTCACGGAACAATTCTAAACAACATAAACCACACAAAAGGTACCATCAATAGGCATTCAACCCAATATGATTAACCTCAACTAGATGGATGCCTATGTTTATCTATCAAGTCCTATATTGTTTTAAAACCTTTACACATCCACATTACTATTACACTTAAATGTTACAACTCACAGTTTCTGTTTTTTAAGCAGAATTTTACACCTACCTTATGCGACCTAAAACGCACCACTTTTAACACCTCTTAATTCAAACCAAAAATTCACATGCTTCCTTATGGTCTACTGTCTAACATGTGACTCCCAATCATTAATTGCATACCTAAGTGCTCCTAAGAAAATCAAACTCCAAAACAGTCTCAATTCGGGTCTGATTGCGCACTAAAAAGTATGACCCTAAAAAGCATACTTAGTTTTCGAATTAATTAATTTCCTTTGGGGGATCTTTAATAGACACATAAGAATTAATTTCTGTATAAGGGCTAAGTCCAATTCAAATTTTAAGTTAGGTTTTTACTTCCCGAAATTAGATAGACCAAATCTGACCCGTATTTACTGGTTAGACAACTTTTCTTGCGAAAGGCTTTTGAAGGCCTTCCCGAACTCAAAATCGTTCGAGGCCGGATTTTTTAGAAAATAGACTCTCTGAACTTATCAAAACTCATAAGATTCATAAAAAAATTCGTTGCCAATCATGAGATATCATCTGAGCAACACGACCCAAAATTCTGCTCAAACTGAAATCATGATTTAACGCAAATTAACCCTAACCGATTACACCATCATGCTTCTAATTAAACCCTAATCAATCCTAATTAGTTTAATTACATTAATTTACAGTAGACTAAACCCTAATTAAGAAAACCTAATTAAATTTTATGATAAAACTTAATCCATCATGTTTAGATTACATAAATTAATCATGATAACTAAAAAGATTAAACTAGGAATAGAATGATTACCTTAATAACTTGATAAAAAAAACTTTTTTTTCTTTCTCTTGAGGATTCGGTCGACCAAAGAGCAAGGGGGAGAAAAAAATCTCTCCTTGGATCGGCCAAACAATGAGGGGGAAGGGTTTGGGATTAGTTTGGTATTTATAGGCCACAAGAAAATCCCTAGATAATTCTAACTATTTTCTTTTTTTTCTTTTCTAATTTTCGGATTTTACTATTTATGCCTAATTTTTTTTTCTTTCATTAATTAATTAATTATCTTTATACCTTAAGTTTTATAAAAACCTATGCTAATTTGTTAAACCATTTTGCTTGAAAACTACTTTCTAAAAATAACTTTTCATTTCCAAATTCACTTTCTAAAAATAGAAAGTCTTCCAAAAACTCTCATATTTTAACAAACTCATTTCTATCACAAATGACACACTTCTCCTTTTTAATCCATCGCCTAGAGATCCACATATTAACCAATCCAATTCTCTCAAAATACCCAATCAATTCCATTATCACTATAAGTGATTAAAATGAAATTTCTCCATCAAATAACTCATTTCTCTTAACTTAACCTCTAAAACCTAAACTTATTTTAATTCACTAACACATAAATACATATACATAATAATACTTACACATTTAACACAGAAACGCTCGAATCTCAATAATCATTTTCTTGTCACCAAAAGTGAACGAAATGAACTTCACAAAATTCAACACAAATCCAATCCCAATGAGACGATCACGCACACTGGATTGATTATCCAATCTCACATATCCCACACAAACACGTATAAACACGTATAAACACATAACCATACATTGCAACATGCACGATTTGGTTAATTTTATACATGCACGATTTGGTTAATTTTATAAGTGACAATCATTTTAGCCTTAGCAACTTAATTACAAATTGTGAAAACTACAATTCTCTTGAAACGACCTAGACTTACCTAAGCCATACTATACACGAAAGGGTATACTTTCCCGTGTTGTTTT
>BQNB010193968.1:0-11491 GCA_026074375.1 Tanacetum coccineum
GGTCTGAAGAAAGATTATGAAGGAGGGGTGCATTATCAAATTGTGCATTTTGATGTCCATGAATTTGTTCTTCAACACCTTGATGAATGACTTGAGATTGAATTTCCTGATTTGTAAGTGAAGTACTAGCAGATGGTACATCTTGATCAATGGTAGTTTGACGAAGGTGAACCGGCTGGATCAACAGCTCTTGGAGCAGCAATAGCTACTGGATCTGGAGAAACAGCACGTGGTAGACGATTGAAGTACTCATCAATCAATAGTTGAAACAAGATCTCATAGTTTTTTGTAGATGGTGGAACATAAGGTGTCAGAGAAACTGGGTTTTACACGAGTCCTAAGCTGATGTATCCAAGAGTTGATTGATGAAGTCCGAGTCCTGAACTGTGTTGTTCAGAATTCATTGACCATATGACCATTTGATGATGGGAGCACACTTATATTGAAAAGATCTTATCCGAGTTAAACCGTATTGATCTCATTTTATTCACTTTTCTCCCCCTCAAAAATTGTCTAAGAGTCAGCAACATATGCAATTTTTGATGAACAAGTGAATTAAAATAAAAGCTAATGTACGTTGATCCATTTGTTATTTAAAGGAGCATGAGAACTTATACAAGTTGTTGATAAGACTGCTCGTAAACAAGAAGATTTCTCTTTTTTTGAAGATAAAGCGCACTGAAGCGTACACCTTTCTTTTCTTTGAGGAGCGGGGCCTGAAGTGTTGTTAGCAGACGCCATCTATCGTTGAAGAGCGAGGCCTGTACTGATGTAAACAGACGTCATTTGTCGATGAAGAGCGAGGCCTGAACTAATGAGAACAAACGTCATTTAAACTTTGAAGCTCAGGTTTTGAAACTTGCTTTGTTTAAAAGCCATATATGCTTTGATTTGATGGAGATATAGAAAAAATTGGATCCCCTATTTTTGTTGGGTTCCGAGTGGTTAGTAGTCCTAGCTTCTACAATCCTAGGTTCACTACTCGAACACACATGTTTTGTTTCTTTAGGTCTCCATTGAGATGCACTACTTGGTTTTATGTTCTTCATTACAATTGATTTAATAGGTTTCCTAGGAGGCACTATTTTAGTAGAAGTGAATCTAGTTAAAGGACACTTATTTCCAACTAGAGTGAAAAGCTTCCTGTGGGTACCCATTTATATCCAATATTTTTAAACATTTTACCAGTAGTTTTCCATTCTTTCGTTTTAATGCTCTTAAAAAGTTTAGCTCTAGCACGTGCATTCACATCAGACAAATAATTCACCACACACAGATCATGACTTGCATCAAATAAGTAGTGTTTGCATGTAGAGCACACAAATTTAGACCTACTATTTCCTTTATCCAGACTAGACTTAACATTCCTAGTGTGGGCTTTTACTCTTTGATATTTCTGGTTGCTCTTGAGTTTGAGGGATCTTAGAGTTCTTTGTTTTACTTATAGGGATTGATCTGCTAGCATTTGTTGAACCTTTTTTACACTTGTAGAAGCATAAAGTTTGTTAGTGGTCTTGAGTCTTGTTGTGATCTATTCGTTTTTATGTGTTATTTTCTAATGTTGTACTAGTCTTTTGCAAAAGTAACTTTCCTAGCCTTGTTCATTGGTGTGACGGCTACCAACTTCTCACTCTTTAATGGGGAACTGGGACATGCATCACTAACATATACTAACAACTCCTGAATTTGTTTCGTGTACATACAAGCATAAGCTAACACATTATCTTGAGGATTTTTCTATCTTGTTTAACTATATCACGGAGAGTGTCAGCATTTTCTTTAGTGATCCTAATGTAGTCTACATGTGCTTCCCTATTGTTCTTAAGCTTCGGGGAGAGTGGTTCCAAGTCTAAATTATGCACTATGGGGGCTATCACTTTTGATTTACTCATAGATTCACTACAATCGGCCACACTTTTTCCTTTCAACTCATGAATGTGTTTTTTCAAGTTGCTGATTGTGGTGTCCTTTGCTTGTAGCTGAGCTTTCAATTCATTTATTATGAAAAGATCACAAAATTCAGGAGCATCTTGATTTGTGCATTGTTTGACATTTTGAAAACTTTCTTTGCTTTGTTGTACAACAAGTTCGAAAGAAATGCAATGCTTTTCAAGTTTTGAATAACAGTTTGAAAGTTTAATAAAGACATCTTGTTCAATCATATTCTTTTGACTTGAAAGCTCAGGTTTAAGCAGCAAATTCTCATTATATTCCTTAAGATAACTCTTTTCCATACTTTTATAATCGTTAATGGCAGCTAGAAAATTAACAGCAGTATGTACCAGATCTTGATATACAAGTAGCTCCATTAAATGATCATTTTCCATTTTCAACACATCAAGAGCAATATTATCATCAAGAAAAGTATTTTGCACAGGTAACACATAATCAGATTTAATATCAGCATGCATTACAGTATTCACAACATCTTGACATATAATATGCTCTAGAACACGTTCATTCTCAAGCTTTAATTCTTTCTTTTCAATTTCAAACAACTTCTTTTCTACAGAACACTGATCAACAATAGCTTCTAATTAGTTAAACACCGTTTTAACTTCAGTTATCTCATTTAAAAGATCACTATCCAAAACATTAAATATGTGTTTTAGAGTTTCTAAAAATAGATTAATTTCATTTATGAAAACAGCTTTAGTGTATTCAAACCCCCATTCACCTTTTGTTAAAGCAGAAGGCGTTGTCCTCGTCTTTACTACAGAGTCAAACTAGGCAAGATGGAATTTGAGATTTTTAAGGCTTTCATTCACTAACCTTACCCTAAGAAGTTCACTAGGAGCGACCATTTTGACAGGTATGAGATTGAAAGATTAAGTGTTATGGTTTGAATTCTGTAACCAAAAGGCAAGTTCAGCAGATAGCTCTAATTGAGGAACAAAACATTTTGAAAAATCTGTAGATAGTTGATTTAACTCGTTGTAATTAATTAGAGAAAAATTAACTTTCTTTTCAATTAAGCTCGAATCGTTTTGTTTAGATTTCATCTTTGATCGACTCACATCTTCCAAGATCAATGTTTCCTCATCATCAACCACAGGAATAACAACATGTTGTTTAGAAATAACACTACCATCATACAAGGTTGGTCTAATCCGCTGAACTTTCTTGAGATAGAATGGATTTTGGTAACCAATTGCTTGTTTATATTGGTCATCGTAAAAAACTTATGGTTTTGTCAATATGTGCACTGTCTGAGCAAATTGACCCACTTTATAAACAATATTTTTAAGCTCTTTTACTTCATTTTGCAAATCAGTTTCAGTGTCTAAATAATTCTTTTCTTTTTGTTTTGATTCATTCTTGAAAACATTAAATGTTTCCACTAATGAATCCTTCTCTTTGATTTGAGTTGAAAGATTTTGTTTAAGTGAGTCAATTTTCTTTTTGAGTGCAAGTTTTTCCTTAATTAAACCATCCATTTAGGATTCAATAAACTTTTTACGTGTACTTAAGTCTATGTTAAGTATTTGTTCAAAAGTTTAAACCCGTTCTTTATATCTCTCCAACTCAACATCTAAGGATTCACTCTTTGATTCCTTATTGGCCTTATTCCAATCACCTACATGATTTATCATTTGCACATACATTTGTTCTATCACATAAAGTATCAGAACATCTTGTTGTACAAATGAATTAGTATCGTGAACAACTGCCTATTTTTTTCTAGTAGATATTAAGAGTATGGGATGATATTACTATCACTTGTTATCTCATTCTCTGGAAGATCAACAATAGGTATTTGTTCAAAATACTGCATCGCTTGCACACTTTGATTATCCATATCATTTTGATAGGTTTCAGTGTATGGTACCTCAGAGAGAACGTCTGAACCACAGTTAGAGAGATTGGCCATTAAAGTTGCTTGTGTAGTAGGGACTTCATCATAATCTGAATCATATGAATGAATGTCGTCTGATTGGAAGATTGCATTATTGAACACTATGTAAGCACCTGGACCAGAATCAACTTTATCTCTTGCGTCTGCCAAAATTGCAAGCTGTTATTTGCTCAACTGAATCCCTGCTTCTTGAAGTTGTACTAGTAACATATTTTGCTTGAAGCATTCAGCATGTTGTACCGTCTTTGAGTGAGTATACTTCCTTGCCATATCATCATCACTCTTTGAACTATTGTCCACACAACTCAAAGTCTATCTTTCTTGCATAACATCTTGGTACATTGGATCGGATAAAGTCTCTAGTTGATTGTTGTGTAATGAGTCAATTGATGTAATTGTGGTACATATGAATGACAAATAAAGATGCTTAAAGTACTTTGGATAAAGTATTTAAGTTGTCACGACACGAAATGGAACACGGACTAGAATTGAGACAGAAGAAAGAGAAGCGGACTAATATGATTTATGGAATGTGTTCCATCATTCCTAAACCAAGACGTAGATAGTTAATTGATTCACGTTTAAGAGGTTTAGTAAGAATGTCAGCAATATTGTCGACGGACAGCACTTTTTTGATTGAGATATGTCCTTTCTGGATATTATCACAACGAAAGTGGTGATGTATTTCGATGTGTTTGGTAGCGAGGAGTGAGGCACCCGGGTTTTTGCTAAGGTCAATCGTGCCTTTGTTGTCACACATGAGGTAACGACGTCGATCGTACGTCGTATTCGATGAGATCTTGTTTCATCCATAGTACTTGTTGACACGCCTTTCCGGCGCTTAAATATTCGGCTTCGGTAGTGGATATAGCAAGAGCGGTTTGTTTCTTCGAGAACCAAGATGTCAAACAACATCCCACGAACGTACAAATACCTAGTGCTCTTTCGATCCACATAATCAGAGTCGGCATATAATATGGTTTCTATGCCGGTCCCCTTAGGATACCATAATCCTAAGTGCGTAGTGCCTTTAATGTATTAGAAGATACGCTTTACTGCTTTAAGGTGGGGGGTTTTAGGAGCCTCTTGGAAGCGAGCACAAAGGCAGACAAAAAACAATGATAATCGGGCCAACTTTGTCGTTAGGTATAATCACTACCTACTCATTGCCTCGAAACTTGGTACTATCTACCGTATCACACTCTCGTCTTTCGTGAGTTATAAGAATCGGTAGGACAGGATTTTTTATTTTTTAGAGTCCTCTAGACCAAATTTCTTAAGCATTTATTTAACATACTTAGATTGATTAAAGAAGATACCATCTTCCATTTGTTTAATTTGTAATCCAAGAAAAAAGTTAAGTTCACCCATCATCTCATCTCGAACTCCGTCATGAAATGATTTGGCAAAATCACACAACATGTTCTTGGACAAGTCGACCCGAATATAATGGATCATTGACATATATTTAGGCAATGAATGAGATGTTGAACTTTTCTTCTTAGTAAAGAAGAGTTTTACCTACCCATTCTCAGTTATATTCATGTTTAAATAAGAAAGTATTTTAATCTATCATACAAGCATATGGGTGCTTGTTTAATGACCATATAAAGCTTTCTTTAATTTATAGACATGAATTCGGTTTTTTGAATTAATGAATACCCGGAGTTGTGCCACGTAAACCTCCTCATTGATAAAACCATTCAGGAATGCACTTTTTACATCCATTTGGAATAGTTTAAAATCTAAGGCACAAGCATAAGCTAATAATATCCTAATAGACTCAAGTCTAGCAACTGGAGCATAAGTTTCATCATAATCGATGCCCTCTTGTTGATTATAGCCTTGAGCAACTAACCTAGCCTTATTTCAAGAAACAACACCGTTCTCGTCTAACTTGGTTTTCTAATACCCACTTATTTTCAATGATTGTTGCATATTCCTAGGTTGGGAACGACTCCTAAACGTCCGTTAGCATGAATTGTTAAATTCTTCTGCATGGCGACTATCCACCTTTTATCTCCTAACGCTTCATCACATTCTATGTTCTTAGTTGATATAAAACAAAAGAAGTTACATTGGTTTTGGGCTTGTGACCTAAGGGTTCTTTGGTTAAGGTTTCCTATGATATTTTCTAATGGATGGTTCCTAGATTCCTTAATGTTGACAATTTAATCAATCTCTAAAGTTTCATCCACAATTTCCCTGTTTTCTAGGTTTTCTTTTCGTGACCTTAATTGTTCTCTTCATCTAAGCTCATCATCCACCAAGGGTGATGTCTTTATAAGTTATATGATTTTCTTCGAATGTCACGTTAAGTGATTATTCGACTTTCCTAGTGTGTTTGTTTAGGATGATGTAGGCTTTACTATTTTGAGAACAACCTAAAAAGACACCATTGTATGACTTTGGGTCAAACTTGGTAAGGTAGTCTTTGGTGTTTAAAATGAAGCACTTGCTTCCAAACACTCTAAAATAATCTAACATAGGTTTCTTACCTCTTAAGAGTTCGTAAGGTGTTTTTCCTATAATGGCTCTAATGAGGATTCGGTTAAGAATGTATGTTGAAGTATCTATGGCGTTGCACCAAAACTTTTGTGGTAACGATTGCTCGTTCAACATAGTCCTACTCATTTCTTGAAATGTCTTATTTTTCCTTTCGACCACGCCATTTGATTGAAGAGTGCGTGGAGCCGAGAAGTTATGTGTAATACCATTGGCATTACAAAACTCTCCAAATTGCACCTCATTATCCAATTCTCTACCGTGGTCGGTTCTTATTGTCACTATTGAACAACCTAATTGGTTTTGGATTTTCCTACTAAATATTTTGAATTGATTGAAAGCTTCGGTTTTATCCTTAAGATATCTAGTCCAAGTATACCTAGAGTAGTCCATTACCAGACTAATTTGTAACAATCTCTCCATAGCTCCGTATGGCGGATGGACCGAAGAATCTATAATGGAGAAGTTCTAGCATCTATCGTTGAGAACTAAAATCTAGCTTTGTGACTAGCTTGAGCTGTATTTCCCATTTTGCAAGCATCACAAAAATGTTGATCAAACTTAAGCTTAGGTAGGTTTCTAACTAATTCCTTGGAAGCCAACGATTGAATGAGATGTATATTTGCATGACCTAATCTCCTATACCACAATGTGGAATTTTCATCAATCGTTGCTAGACAAATTTGATTCTTTGGCTTATTTCCTAATTTCATCACATATAAGCCTTTCTTCCTAATACCTCTACCTATGACTTTACCTTCCTTAGTGATTTCACTATCATATTTAGAGAAAGTTACTCTACACTTATTGTCACATATTTATCCTATACTTAGAAAGTTAAATCCTAAGTTATCAACATGTTCTACATTATCTATTTTGAGAGAGTCATTAGAACTCGTACCTTTGCCAATGATGTTACCGCGAAGATTACTACCAAAAATGACGTTACCTTTATTGTATGCCTTATACGTAGAGAAGAGCTTTCGGTTACCCGTCATATGTTTAGAGCATCCGCTATCCTTGATCTATTCGTCGGGTTCCAATTCGACTCCAACGCATATCTATTTATATAGTACAATGACTCAAACATTTGGTCTCCAATATCTCATGGGTCCAAAGTTTTTAGTGCTAAACATCCCTTGTATTTGATGCAATTGGTTGGGATGAGGAAATGGAGAACACATTTCCCATGGCACGTAACTTTGACGTGGAAAGTTATTCCAAGTTACGGGAAAGCCATGAGGTCAATTTTGTCGACCAATGTTTCTTTTTGGTTGCGATGTTTTGGCACGAGGATAATTATTATAGACTCTTCTAGGAGGTGGAGTTTTTGATCTAAAATTTGATTTCGAAAATCCAACTCCGGGTTTTGACAATGGCTTATAGAATTGTTTAACTTCATTTTCACTAGCAACAGGAACTTTGGCTTTGTTTACAATGATGTGTTTTGGTCTAGGACCCAAAATAGATTTTTGAAAAGACACACTTTTCTCAGATCCAGGCGTTGCTGGTGGCGGTCCCATAATTATTTTAGGGGCCGCCTAGGTACTTTGGGGGCCGCCCATATTTATGGGACCTCCATCAGAGGACACCTTTTTCTGAGCTTTTACAAATTTTATTTCCTTAGTTCCACTAGATGATGCTTCAAATGAATTAAACCCTAAACCTAGTTTATCACCGGAGGGATTTTGATTACTTAACATTTCATTTAAGCAATGTGTACTCTTTTCAAATTTATTTAATCTAGTGGATTCTTATTTTAGTTTTTCATTCTCAATTTCAAGCGTATGACACTTTGCACAATCAAGATCAACTCCCTTGTTTTTCTTAAGTGTGGATAATATATCTTTTAATTCTCTAAGCTTGTTTTCTAGACTATTTCTAGTGGCTTTTAACTTTTTGTCTTAGTGATTATCTTTAGACTCATTTTACATAACTTATCATATTCGTTGTCTAAAGTTAAATCATCAATTGATGAGTTTTGATCACTAAAGCAAGATGATTCGGAACATACCTCACTTGATGCATGAGCTACAAGACATGTTTCATCTTGACTTTTCATCAGTATACTGCACCGCTAATCCTCCAAGTGCCTCCGACAAAATCTTTTTGGTTACTTATGTCTTTCGGTGGTGTTGGACATCTCCAATAAGATGATTCGGGTCGCCGCATAGAAAGCATTTTCTATCACTTTACCGTTCTTGTCATCACGGCTTCTTTGAAATGTATTTTTGTCGTTCCGAGGTTGTCTCACGAATCTACCTCTTCTCTTAAAGAACTTCTTTAAGTCTCTTACCGCCATGGCATATTCTTTGTCTTCACTTTCGGAAGTCGAACATTCTTCATCACTAGATTCTTTCTTAGCCTTTAAAGCAATAGATTTTCTTTCAACTTTTGCTTTGACTATTTCAGAATCTTTCTTGATGATCATTTCGTGAACCTTGAGGTTCCCGATTAGTTCATCAAGAGATAGTGACGTTAAGTCTTTCGACTCTTCAATCGCCGTGACCTTTGCTCTCCATTTAGGATGTAGAGCTCTAAGAAACTTCCTTACGTAGTTCTTACTAGAATAACCTTCATCAAGAGCTTTAAGACTAGTAATAATAGTATTAAATCTAGCAAAAGCACTATCTATAGATTCGTCTTCGGAAATGACGAATTATTCATATTGTTGAACCAAAAGGTCGATCTTATTATCTTTGACTTGGCTATTACCTTGATGGGTGATTAACAAAGTTTTCCAAATTTCTTTTGCCGTGTTACACATGAAAATTCTTTCATATTCTTTTCTTGGCAAAGCATTGTAAATAACCATTTTGGCTTCATTATTTTTCGCAAGTCTCTTTTTGAGATCATCGGTTTGTTTTTCAAAAGGGATAACCTCATCTAATTTGGTTTCCGGATTTTGTACAATAGGTTGAAAATCACCATTGGTAATAACATGCCAAAGATCTAGATCTTTTGATTTAACATATGTCTCGAATCTATTTTTCCAATAAATAAAACTATCACTTTCAAAAAGTGGTGGTCTTTGCATGGATTGCCCTTCTAGATATTTGTCGGAATCCATAGATCGATCCAAGCTTTAAAATACAGTATATTTTAAAAATCTTGAGTGACCTTGGCTCCTGATACCAATTGTAGGAAACTAGAAGGGGGGTTGAATAGTTTACCGGTTAATTATCCGTTTTAAAACTTTGCTTATAAAATGGTTTGATTCGAGTTGTATGTCAATCAATCAACAATATGAATCACAAGTAAACTATCTAATGTAATGAACTAAATAAACAATAACAATATAAAGAGATAAGGAAAGAAACGATCAAACCAAGACACCAAGATTTATAGTGGTTCGGCTACGAAGCACCTCTTCGCCCTACTCCACTCCCCGAGTACTCCACTCGAGATTTCACTATGTCAACAAGCTCCCTTTAGGCGGAGAAAACCGTTTACACGTCGCTTACTTTCTTTTCCGACACTAAGCTAGATGTCGAGTCCTAATCTTAGCTAAAACCAATCTAAGACTTCACTAAGTCTTTATACACTCACAAGATATATACTCTTGGATTGACACACAATCCAATTTACACAAATACACAATTTACACTATTGGATCTACACACAATCCAATTTACACAACACCACAAAGAAAATATAATGAAGATTTGTGATCTTGAGGAGGAGGAAAGAGATCACTTGATAACAATTCATTTCTAGATGAATACGATTGTTCTTCTCTTGCACTTGATTAGAAGAAGGGAGGAGGAGTGTAGGATATCATCTTTCATGGCCCGGATTATGATTCTTGGATTTGGCTAGTTTCTAGAGAGAGAAACACATAGAGAGATATTTTCTAGAGAGAGAGTGTATGTGTTAAAGTGTAAAATGAATAAATGACTAGCTTGCCTCTTCCAAAGTTGGAAGAGGCTTTTATAGTTCTTACAATATACCGGGTATTAGTACCCGGCTTAATACCGAAAGTCATACGATTAACTATTAAACTACGAGCTATAATAAACAGTAAAATACACGGGGTGACCGAGTCTTTTTCTAATATCTAACAATCTCCCCCTAAGGGAGGTCACCCCTGAAAATAATAAACTTAATCACTTCAGTCTTTAGCTCGTAGACATTTGATATCTTGTACATTTGGGGTAGTGATCTTTTGATTCATCTTTGACTTGTCTTTGATTGTGATCTTGAGCTTTCTTGAGATCATCACCCAAACATAATCTTACATCATCTTGTAATGGATCGCCATCTTGTGCACTTGTGTGGAAATACACGATATCAGAGTTTGCGGAAGCTTTGACACCTTTATGAGGTCTTTCATAACTTCATAACAAGTGTAGGTCGTGTCTGAGCATTCGGTTATTCACTTGATATCTCTGGAACTGGGAATTTCCATCTCCATCTCCATCTTTAAATTATCCTGTAATGAAACAGTTAGCAATAAAGAGAAAATTGATTTGAAAAATCAGTCTAAGTGTTTCTTATGAAAATATTTTGTAACACTTCGAGAGTTTTGATTGTTTGTCAAATGATCAATAACCGTCAATTCTTATACTGGAACAAGTTTGATTCACTTAGAATCGCACCATCGTTTCTTTCCAGTTGACACAAGGTTGATTCTAGTAGAATCGCACAAGTCACCTACCAAGAGCTTGTTTGATGTTGGCTCTAGCAGGATTTCCATCTTCATTGTGAAAAACCTTCGTTTCACTCGGATGTTCTGGCAATATCACAAGGATAATGCGTAGGACTCTTAGGATAGACTTGTTTCCACAGTGTGTGAAAGACAAGAGAATTGGCAATGTGTCCTAACGAGATTAATTGATGATCTCTTGGCTCTAGACTCGAAAGTGCGTTTTGGTTTTAGTGATCAAAGGCTGGAGCTGACTGCCACCTTTTCAATATCAACTAACTCGGAGTGAGAAAGTTAATAGATTACGTGTTTAGTCTCTGTGAGAAATGAAACAAAAATCTTTTGAGAGATTCTGAGTGGCTAGGGAGGGTTGTGCATTGCATCACTGGGTCCATGACCCGGTCTCTGCCTAAGTGTATGGAGGGCTTCTTTCTTTACACCCTTTATCCTTACAATTCTTTTTAATTCTTCAACCCCTTCAGTGC
>BQNB010193969.1:0-11491 GCA_026074375.1 Tanacetum coccineum
TTTATTAAATCAGAAGACATATTGACCGGAGACATATTGATCGGGAGACAGATCATCCGGGACCTATCCTGATTCCGTCCCGGTAAACACTTTTGTAAATTATAAGTAAACTATGACTTAAACTTATAACTTACAACTTTCTGACAGAAAATCTTACCATGTAAAGTTAAAGGTCGTTTGTATAAGTAATAATGTTTCATAAGCATAAATGCATTAAACTATCAAGGAAAGTTATTAGTAGAAATTTGTTGACCAAATTGTTTTCCAACACAAATCAGCTATTATGGATGAAATGAGTTGTTCTCCGTACTTATCAAATGCTACATATTGAGGGACTAATTTGCGTCATCTATTTCATATAATTAAAAAAAATAAGATTTAAGATTAAAAAAAGGGATAATTTCAAAAGCGGCCCAAAATCCAAACCCAAAATGCAACCCTAAGCTCAGGAACATCTTTTTTCAAAACTGACCCAAAAGAACAACAGTTGCCCCAAAAGTACAACAGTTGCCCCAAAAAGTACACCAAGTTGCCCTAAAAATGTGTACTTTTTTGCCACGTGTCAAATTCCGCACGCGAGTTGCCAAGTAGCCAAGTTGCCCGGGGTCAGTTTTGGAAAAAGATGTTTCTGGGCTTAAGGTTGCATTTTGGAATTATCCCTTAAAAAACATAGAGAGACCAAAAAGTGTAAATTTATTCAAAACTCAGCCCAACCATTCCCTCATTATATGCAGAGGTGACAAATCTTGCCAAAAGTTCAATTTGTTGGCGCTTTTTGGCAATTTTGTACGTTTTTGTACGTTGTCATACTTTGTCCATTTTCATACGTTTTAAGACGTTATCATGCGTTTTAGTCCGTTTTTATTTGTTTTCGTCCGTTTTCATACGTCTTCGTCCGTTTTTGTATGTTTTCGTCTGTTTTCATATGTTTTCAGTCGTTTTCATGCGTTTTCGCCCGTTTTCACGCATTTTCGGACGTTTTCGTCCGTTTTCATACGTCTTCGTCCGTTTTTGTACGTTTTCATACATTTTCGTTCGTTTTCATACGTTTTCATCGATTTTCATGCGTTTTCGCCCGTTTTTGTACGTTTTCGTCCGTTTTTTACGTTTTCGTCCGTTTTTACACGTTTTCGTCTGTTTTTACAAGTTTTCGTCCGTTTCACACGCTTTCGTCCATTTTCACGCGCTTTCGTCTTTTCTCGTTCGTTTTCATGCGTTTTCTTCTCCTAGTTTTCATGCGTTTTCGTCCATTTTCATGCGTTTTCTTCTCCCAGCTGTTGAGATTGACTGATTCACTTCATGAAACTTTTAGAGTTTTTTTAAAAGGTCCTTTCGATTATACACTTGAACGCGCCATGTTGTGATCATAGTTCAAAAGCTAAAGGGCCGTTTTGTTGATGAAAAAATTTCTTGTTTTTCCGTTTCTAAATTCCTAGAGAATAGAATGGTTTTTCTTTTCTAGAGAAGAGTTGATAATTTTGAAAATCCGTTTATATGAGTTATATTTTTCTTTTAAAAAAAAACAAAAATGTATGAAAATGTATAAATCAAAAATTTTAAAAATAATTAAAAACGACGGTCAGAATGGACGGTGGAGGATGACACGAGAGAGAATGACGTATGTTTTATGTTTTATACATCCCAATTCTTTTTATTGAGAAGAAAATGAGAAAGAAAAAAATGAGAAAGATAAAATGGACTTTTCAATTTTTATGTTAAAATGTTAAAAAAATGCAACTAAACGGATTTTCAATATTTTCCTTTTCACATGAAAAATTTCCTGGAAATATGGGATATTTTTCACCAACTAAACGGCCCCTAAGGCGTTACAATGTTACACTGCATGAGCGTATGCTGAGATGAGTTCACGTGTATAAAGGCCAATCCCAGGCACCATGAGTGAGAGATGAGATCAATGTAGACTTAACATTTATCAAAGACCCAATGAACGAATCATAACTACCCATTTTTTCATTAAATTAAAAAAACTCACTTTTCATCTCTTTTTTAAAAATAAAATATCTTCCAAACGGTAAATCGTCAAACGACAAAAAATACACCATCACGACGAGAATTAAATCATCTTTTCTATAGAGGGGGTACTTTGATATACTTTCTACGAATTTTTTTTTTTGATTTTTTTTTCAGTCACGTGTGAAAAAATCACATATTGATAATGTAATTATGTAATTATACGTATTAAAAAATCATATGACAACCATATTGGTAATGTAGCTATAATAGTCATATAAAGTTGACTCGAATCGCTTCATATACACATGACTACATATAGTAATGTAATTATGTAATTATACGTATTAAAAAAAAAGGCTAAATGTGTACTTTAACATAAGCTCCTAACGCTCGCGACCCTTACAAGCTAGTAACTTGGAGCTTGAACACTGACTAGAAATGTCTGCTCGAGCTCAAGCTTGATTCGTTTAAAACGAGCTGATTTCGAGTAGTTTTCGGGACAATCTAACGATCTCTGATTTTGAGTAGTTTGCGAGTAGTAACTTGGAGATCGAACACTGACTATGAACTTACCACTTAGGGATTTAAAAAAGAAATATCTGTTTTAGATAGTAATTTTGCAGGTCAACTCTAATAAAAAACCCGTTTTGACCCGTCTTACAAATCACCCATTTTGCCCATATACTATCACATAATTCATTTTCTCACACAAGCAAACTAGTTTTTCATGTGGATGGTTTTTTGGCAAACAACAAACATGTTTTAGTTTACTTTTACTACTTCACTTATTAAAAGAGGTTTCCCAATTATAAGAGTCATATTACTTTTGTTACTTCACTTTAAGATGAGAATCCATAACACACCTTGTTGTGGAGACTTACAATTTGGTTACAGTTCATTGTAGGCCTTGTAGCCAGGATTTGAAAAACAATTCTAGACCAAGCATATATATCTCCCCTCTGGTATCTAAATACCATTGCTACTACCGCTTAAAAAAGGCAAACATTTATATGCTTTAATCTTGAAACTGAACATGTGCCCATAGATAATATCGAAAGATAAAACTATTTTTTTTGCAATACAGCTTCAATATTAGCTTTAAATAGTTACATAGCGGGTCTACTCAACCAGACCCAACCTAATGGGTTTTTTCTAGCGTGTAATATAATACCAGGTTTTGACCCATTACAGAAATCACCCATTTTGCCCATACAAATATCACAGAATTCAGTTCATCATAAAAGCATGCTTAGCCCTAAACATAATTAAGTTGGAGAAGTTCATCACGAACCAAGTTCCATAACATACCAAAAATTCTCGTATAAATGCAATACCCACAATAAGATGAATAAAAATTTAAAGCTGATGTGTGTTCTTTCCTTTCGTCAACATTTTGACTTGTTCTGTGCAAACAAGAATACATATTAGGAGTTATGACCTTTATGACGAATACAATAAATAAACACATGGTCCTGACTCATCATGGTCTGTAAAAAAATTTGGCTCGAGATGCCACTGATGGAATTATACATTCATAACAATTTATAATTATAACATCAAAGTATAAATATAGCGGAAGCAATTAGGATCAATTAACATGCAAAAATAATTAACCAAGATTAGGGTTACATACCTTTTGATTCTAGCAAGAACAAGAATCAATAAACTCCAAGAACAATCTAAAGGAAGATTGAATCACCGTCTTGTACACACGCTATTACCAAGTTAACCAAGAACTAGCTCGTTAATCACGTAAACCTTGAACAAGAAATCAATTCGGGTTAGTAACAATACTATGCAGCCGAATATGAATAAGACCAAAGAGAAGAGATTTTTCTTTTTCACAAGTCTCTTTCCCATAAAACTCTTATGGTATTTATAGGGAAAAATAGAGTTTGAGTTCTATTAGGATAAGCTTCCAAATTGAAGCTAATCCTACTCCAACACAAACACTACATTGATCTCCAATTTCTCTTTTAGTCCTTCTTGTTTAGTCGTTAGTCGTTTCCATTAAACACTTAACGATCGTTAACTATTTACGTGTAAAATCAATAAATAAATAATATTTATTAATCGTTAACTTGTAGTGAGTGCAATCCCGTGATCTTGAGTTCGATCCTAACACACAACTGTTATTTTTACGTCCATAAACTAACATGTCTAATGCCGGCGCAGTAATATAGCGCCAATGAGAGGATAATGTATAACAGATTGCAACCAAGTCAATAATACATGTGATGAATAACTAAAAGGCATGTATATAAGGCATCAATCGTTCTCGAAAAATGCATCATAGACAGTGACCAGAAGCAACACTAATTATTAATAGAACAAAAAGAAATGAAATCTAAATTATAGGATTTTTAGTACCCAAACAAAGTTGAAATACATACTTAACTACAAACGAGGCTCCTACCTGATGAGAAAACATATCGCCTTGTAAATCCATACCTTGCAATGCGGCCATCATCTACGTGATCAATTGATTTCAGGATACTCGCAAGAATCTGAGTGATCAAGCAGAAGCAACGTTTCCTTGTACGAGCTGATGAAGAATGAACCATTACGTCCGAACATCCCAAGATGAGTGATTTGTTTTGAGCATGGATCGTAAACTTCAAGTGCAGAATACGTGTTGCCAATATACCCCGTTCCTCCAAAAAAAACCCACCGTCCAGGTGTGTCTTGTGTTTCAACTACAAGTTCACCATTCTTCCTAAATCCAACTATATCAGTTATACATGACGTGTTAATAGTGAAGAGAGATTGTTCTTAAATCCTTTTCTGTGTTGATGATTCCTCTACATTTGTATTGCGTGTGCAGAGAGCTCTTAAGGAGCCATATTTCTTAGATTCCTCCACACGTAAGTATCTCTTTCAGGTCCACATTTAGGTTTATCTTTACGTTCTAATATTCTCTTTTCAATTCTTTGACTATGGCTGTTGAGGACAATTATTGAATACACAGCGTATTCATCAACTAACTTTCAACCGATGACCAAATGGATCTTGAACCACGTTCCTCTACAAACTTTGCAATACAATCTATTCTTCTCATGAGAACACATCTTTAGGATCGGACAGGGTTTTGTAATTATGTTTATCTTATACTTCTTATGAAAAAACAGTAACTCATCTTAATGCAATAAGTTTCACAATTGGTTGAAGTTCTTCTTATATAACCGTTTATATAGCCAGCAAAAAAACGAAGGAAAGTTTTTTAAAAGAACATAATACAGCTAACATCACCACAGGTATTTCGCTTTCTTATTTTCAAATTCTTGACATCACTTGCTTTGTGCAATGCTTCTTTTACACATATTGATAATTGTGATTCTAAACTTTTTATATTTTAGTCATTTCTGATTAAAACATAGGTATGCGAATTGGGTAACCAGTCAAAATGGCTAGTTTTATCAGTACGGGTCAAAACAGGTGCAGCCGGGCTGAACTGATTCGCAAATAGTCTTTTTCTTCTTATGTGTTTTGTAAAATACTAAATATGACAATCACTAAACTATAATATTACACTATATCCGAAGTTTATTTTGTAACGCACTTTAAAATGGATTATGTGTTTCATAGGCTAAGAAGATGACGTGTAACACGTTTGAAACCCCGCTTAAAACCCATTTTCTTTTGAGTCAAATCTACAGGGGGTGGGCTTTACCTAATTTTTTGGATCGGATGAATGGAAAATTCCATAAGCACAATATTCGGGTCTTTTGAGCTTTATATCTTATTTAAGTTCAATAAGCTCAAGTACTTAACTCATAAGCGCCTAAAACGTGAGGAATTGGACTTTCCCAATTTCAAATCCATAAGCTCCGAAAAAACATAAGTTAATCCAATCAACCCTACATAGCTTAACCAATTTTCCTTATAGATATATAGATCGAAACTTCCACTTCCTAAATTGTAGATGATTGAAACATCTGAAATGAACATTGGTCATTGAGTATTTCTAGAATTTGAATATCATTATCTCTTGAAACAAATAAACAAACTTTGCGTCCATGATTGCTTGTTGTCAATGATTTCAGGATGGGGTTATGTATTCCTTTATTCACTCCGTGCATCGGGATTGAAATAGTGCAACATCTTCACAGGACTACTCATAAAAGCCATGGTCTTCTCAAGAGATGCCTTAAACACTGCTTAAAACAAATCCACGACTCATTTTCACACATGCACGAATGTTCAATGCTTGGCGATGCGATGTCAACTTTGAATCACGCTGCTATTCCAAACTGAACACGTTAATGGACGAGCCTGCTCACATAGACCCTTCTTGAAAGCGACACGTTTGTAAAGTTCTCATGTTTTCGTTTCCGTCCCGAATTCCTTTTGCTGAAAAATTCCCCACAAAAATGAATTTTTGAAATGTAAACGTCAACGCCACATAAAAGTTAAAGTTGAAAAAATCTCTTGATTATCTGAACACTCCATAAGAGACACTATTTGCAGCATCCTAACAAAATTTTTCTAACAAAACACCTTTAACTTTTATGAAAAATTTCCTGGTATATTTCTTAGTTACTATTCATGCATCAGAGTTGATCGACATACTCACGGCATGCGTAATTGTCCCTTATGGAATATGAACAATGCTTTGATGACCCGGTACTGGCAGTTTAACGCCGGAAGCAGTCGGGTCGGGTCGGTTTGAATTTAATGCTTTGATGACCCGGTATTTAATAAATGTAATTGTAGCTTTATTTATCAAAGTAACGAGATAGAAAAGCATAATTATCTATATCTATATCTGTACTACTATATAAAGCATTTATAATGTGAGACCCATTAAAAATTAAGATAAGAAGGTGCAATCTTGACCATCCATCTTATTTTTGAGAATCACGTCAAAAAGTGACATGTGTCACCTTTTGATTAAAAAATCACCTTTATTTTCAAATTGAAATATTTTTTTATCAATTTAATTTTATTATGATCTAATTTCACCATATTTTTAAAAATTTTGTGCTCTTTAATTCAACATACATTTTGTTAAAATAAATATATTTTTTATTTTTTTACCTTTATTGATTTATATTTATGTGAGATTTAAACTTTTTAACAACTTTATCAAGCCTTAAATTAAAAAGAAACTTTGATACGTTAAAACAATATAAATTCGGAGAGTTGTTGTCTTTTTTACATGCTAGAAATGATGAGTTAATAGGTGTTGCGGGAAAGCTGACGGGAAACCCAAAACGAACACATACATTTAAAGTGTATGTGAAAAAACGAAATTACTAAGTCGGATTAGGAAAACATTGCGTAAAGAGTATGATTAGAAAATTCTCTAATAACGCCGCTATGCGCGGTGTAACAACCGACTTAATAAAAACTAAATAATTGTGAAAACAGCTACTTTATGCAAATTCTTATGATTACACAATGGCAGTCCTTTATATAAAATATTTGGGGATCAAGTCTCTAACTTCAAGACTAGTTATATTATTTATCTCCTCCCACTTTTCAGGTCATATAACGAATTATATAAACATAACTATAACAGCACTAAGCGTTTGTAGTCCAACGGTTAGGATAATATTGCCTCAAGCAATAGTACCCGTGTTCGACATCATCCCGCAACGCATGATTAAACACGGCGATAAACTCAGAACTGTCTATTAAAGACTTCCATGATTTTGAAACAGTTCTGAATCGAATCACTGACTTCACAGGAGCTCTTTTTATGATTTCAGTTTGGATATCAAATGGGATATTATCAGACATTGTCACTAGAATCAGTGACTTCACAGGAGCTTTTTCTAGGGTTCTAGTGACAATGTTGAAAACCTAAGAAAAATTTGTTTTAAATTCTAGTGTTTACTTGTTTTAATGACAATTTGAAATGTTGGGTTTGGGCGGGGCGGTCAGAGAACATTCCCAAACTTGATTAGCAAATCACGCTTTAAACCCGTTCTCATCTTTAATGGGGAGTTTATCGGGGCGCTCCATTGGAGCGATATGCTTAGTGACCCCGCTTTAATTCCCGTTGGGATTTTATCGGGGCGTCTTTATGAGCGTAATGCTTCACCAAATAAACGTTGTTCTCCGTTTATTGTTATTTTTACGTCATATTTTTACAAATGTGATTATATGCATTAATATGAAGAATCAAAAACCTACTCATAATATATTAATTAGTAGCTTTTATAAGTATTCAACAAATTAAATATAAACAAGCAAAGATATCCGCGCGTTGCTGCGGGCGTTAATTTTTCGTACGTTATTGCAGGGCGTTATATTTATTAATTTATTTTTTTTTAATATTTTTTTCGCGCGTTTTTTTATGTTTAATAGTGTAAGTTTATTTTTTTCTTGCACGTTACTGCGGTGCGTTAATTTTTCGCGCGTTGTTGCGTGTCATTAATTCTTTTTTTTTCCTTTAATTTTGTGCGAGTTTATTTTGTCGGTCTCATATTTAATAGTGCGGGTTTACTTTTTCAGTATCGTGTTTAGTAGTTTTTTTTATGGTCTTACGCGTTGTTGCGTGGCGTTAAAATTTTATTTTTTTATTATTTTATTATTTTTTATTTTTTTTGCGAATTTATTTTTTTGGTCTCATGGTGTAAAATGACACTGTTTAAGTCAATTCGGAAATGTTACCGCGGGTATTTTTTTATCTGAATGCGTCGATACTTTTGTAACATTTTTTTCCTCCATATTTTGTGCCAACATTTAAAAAAAAAAAACTAATTGGGCCGGCCCAAATTTTTAGGCTAAATTTTTTGGCCCAGCACTGTAGCTACAGTGCTGAAAATGAATAGTAAGTCAACCCTTCTCAAATGATTTATTTTATTATTTTTTAATTTTTTTGCGAATTTATTTTTTTTGTCTCATGGTGTAAAATGACACTCTTTAAGTCAATTCGGAAATGTTACCGCGGGTATTTTTTTATCTGAATGCGTCGGTACTTTTGTAACATTTTTTTCCTCCCTATTTTGTGCCAATAAATTAAAAAAAAAAAAAAAAAACTAATTGGGCCGGCCCAAATTTTTGGGCTAATTTTTTTGGCTCAACACTGTAGCACTGTAGCTACAGTGCTTAAATGAACAGTAAGTCAACCCTTCTCTATTGATTATATATATAATAATAATAACCACATAAAAAAATCAAATTTTTAAAAAAAAAATTACACAAAAGAAGTTTGTTTTAAGGGTTAAGTTCACGGATAGGCTATGTACTTTCCAAAATTTTCATAGTTAGGTAACGAACTTTGAAAAATACCATGATCACCCATGAAACTTTCAAATTCAGTTAAATATCACCAATATCGTCCAAAAGTGGGAAGGGTTACCAGCTGATACCGGGTAAACTGCCACGTCACCAGTTTTTTCGTTTTTTAGCCAATTATAATTATCAGGCCACCCCCTTTTTATAACCGACCCAATCAAACCCACTAATCAAACCACCCCCCTAAATCCCTAATCGTCATCATTATCATCAACCCATTGTTGTTAGAATCGGTGCTTTGAGTTTTTTGTTGGATTCTGTTTGGGTCGACTCATTTTGAGTCGACTCGTTAGAGTCTGTGCCTGCCCCACTGTTGTTAGAGTTGGCGTTTTGAGCTGACTCATTGTTAGAGTCCGTGCTTTGAATTTGCTCCTTCGAATCTGTGTCTGGGTTGATTCGTTTTGAGCTGACTCATTGGACTGTGTCTGGGTTGATTCGTTTTGAGCGAAGTTAGAATCTAAAGTTGACCCGTTGTTGGTAGAGTCACTACTTTGAGTTTGCTCTTGGATCAACTCGTTTTGTGACGAGTTTGTATTAGTATGTAAAAATTATTGATTCTTGAACAACAACACCTCTAATAATCACCCAACCAGCCACCCCTTGGTGATTCTTTTATTATTCAAACGATACAATAAGATAAGTCCACAAAACGTGTTCTTACCAAACAATACAAAGAAGAAATGTGTTATCCCCCTAACGGATGTAACACAACTATACAAGATCTCACTTACAATTGAACCTCACTACAACTCTCAGACCTATCAATACCTACCAAGATCAAGATGATCTATACAAAGACAATACCAGACAAAGACTTGATGAAACCCTAATTGAGAGAGAAAAAAGACTTTGAGATGAATTGAAAGATTGACAGAATTAATGAAAAAGAGCTGGGTACTAGCTTATATAGAGCCAATTTACACTTCAGCCCTTCTAGATATAAAACCTGCAAAAGATAACTAAACATACAAACTGTTAGGAAAATGTGCAGGAATAGACCCTGCACATACAAACCATAGAGCCTGCACAACAAAACAATATTTCCAACACCCCCTCTCAGGCTCATGGCTTAAACATGTCAACAAGATTGAGTTTACTACAAAACTCATTATGTTGAACAATACTCAAGCCCTTAGTGAAAACATCAGCCACATTACTAGCGGAAGCCACCTTTAAAACCTTAACAACACCATCTGCAACTTTATCTCTTACAAGATGAAGATCAATTTCAAAATGTTTAGTTTTCTCATGAAAAACAGGATTTCCAGCAATTGAAATAGCAGAACTGCTATCACAATAAAGATTGACAGGAAGCAAACCCTCCACTCCTAGATCTTTAAGGATTTTAACAACCCAAATAATTTCACAAGTAGTAGATGCTAAGCATCTATACTCAGATTCAACAGAAGACCTAGAAATGGTTGCTTGCTTTTTTTACTTTTCCAAGATAGAAGATTATTGCACAAGTACAAACAATAACCAGACACAGATTTTCTGGTCTTAGGACATTTAGCCCAGTCTGCATCTGAAAAACCATGAAGACTGAAACTATTTTGCTTATAATACTGGCTATTTTGCTTATAATATGAAATTCCAGTACCAGGAGCACTCTTTAGATATCTTAGCACTCTTAAAGCAGCACTAAAATGAGATTGAAGAGGAGCATGCATGTGCTGACTCAGACAGTGCACAACATAAGAAATATCAGGCCTAGTTATAGACAAGTAAATAAGTTTGCCAACAATCTTTTGATACTTAGTCATACTCAATGTTGCAAAAATCAGCCTAGACGGCCTTGTAATCGCCGATTAATCGCTACTCGGCCATACACCTTGACACTTCTTTATACATCAAATCAATAGAAATTGACCAAAAACCCAACTTCTCAAATACTCATTGCATGTGAGGTTTCTTTAGTGGGATTTATAGAGTATTGAACAAGGATTAAAATGGTATAATCGGATTTAAATGCATGTAAGTAATAAATTTTTGATGGCAATGTTTGTGTGTGTGTGTTACTTCGAACGAACAAAAAGGGGGGAGAGACAAGAGAAATGAATTTTTTATAAAAGAGAAAAATGAAGGATATGGTGTTCTATTTATAGAATTCAACTTTGATCAATTGGCAATTTTAACCCCTCCTTTCATAAGTCCTTGCAAGTCTAATACAAAATGGTTATTGTTATCATAGATTCACCCTTTGAACAATGATCCGGAGGCTTGGTAAAATGAAAAAGAAATTGAGACATGTTTATTAGAGAGAAAAGAGAGA
>BQNB010193970.1:0-11491 GCA_026074375.1 Tanacetum coccineum
TGGTGGCCCTATAAAATTTGAGGCACTGATCACCCTGCACATGCTCAAATCCGGCCATGTGAGATAAGTCATACGTGGTTTTTTTTTTGAAAGGGTGAAAATTTTATATATGCTTACAAAACTATTACATCATATACTAACCACATGGATATTCCCATGCAGTTCTTCCTTATACTAAAAACAGAATATACAAAGTATAAAACTCTATACATCAAAAATTCAAAACATACAATTCTACATAAAATGCTACCACTCCCTATCCTCTTTGCATCTTGATGTTCCATCTTCCTTTTACTTCTTTGACAGTACTGGACTCCTTCACTCTTAATCCTAACAGCTTCATCCCAACTGTTTCCTTTACTATGTTAATAATAGTGTCCTTGTCCCTTTTTTTTCATTCTTAAAGATCCTATTATTTCTCTTTTGCCAGATATAATACACAACAGCATTACAAACAATCCTTCTCACAATGCTCCATATGTTCTTGTTTAAAGGTAAGGCTTTCATCTCAATAATGATCTGATCCCAACTGTCAGCTAATCTCACATTTAGCAGTTTAAGTAATTCATTCCAAACTCCATTGGAAAATTCACATGTAAAAACAGGTGGTTATGTGAATCAGTACATTTATTGCATAAAGCACATTTGAAATCTTCATTAGGTCTCCATATTAGTAGCTTATCTTGTGTCATAAGTCTCTGCTGAATTGCTAGCCATGTGACAAAAGCATGTCTTGGAATTGATTGTGCAAACCAAACCAAAATAAAATGGAAGAGTCGAATTGATGGTAACTTTATTGGATCGTCAAAGGGACTGACTGTCTCGAACCGTAACATCCGCCTTGACAGGGCGTGCTCTAAGCTATTGAACACAATCCCAGGGAAATAAGAAGAGGATCTAGCAGAAAGTTAAGATTCTTTTTTATTCTACTTGTCTTATATCATGTATTTCTTAAGAACAAGAGTGTTTTAATACCATCAGATAGTAAAAAAGATTGGCGAATTGTTGTCCGACTTGACTTGGAACCAGCGAAACATATTGCCAACGAATTTTACAGGTGCCGTCCCATTAACCACTCGAGCATCGACCAACGCCTAATTCATTTTGAGACGATCCATAATCAACTTCAGTACATTTATTGCATAAAGCACATTTGAAATCTTCATTAGGTCTCCATATTAGTAGCTTATCTTGTGTCATAAGTCTCTGCTGAATTGCTAGCCATGTGACAAAAGCATGTCTTGGAATTGATTGTGCAAACCAAACCAAAGGGTGCCAATCAACCTTATTATCATTACAATTCATATCCTCCCAGACATTACTTACTTTAAAGATCTTCTCATGAGCATTTCTTGATATCCATACTGTATTAAAACCTCTCACTTCATCTCTAAGATAGGACATGGGATATTTACCCAACTCATTAAATCATATTCATTCATAGTCCATTTCCATCTTCCTTTATGAATTATTTCTTTAACAGTGCATTTATTGTTAAGCCTTGCATCATAGATATATCTTGTATCAATTAACTCACTCAAAGGGCTAACTTGGCACCATCTATCATGCCAAACATTCATTGATTTACCATTTCCTAATTTCCACCAAATGTTTCTTCTAACTCTATCTCTTAAGCTTAGGATATTCTTTCAACCCACACTGCTCTTATTGTCACATTGAGCTTCCCATATGCTTCTTCCTTTCAGCTTTTCCATATAAATCTACTTGACCCATAAAGTATCATTTTTGACAGTCACATTCCATAGATGTTTTATTATTAAAACCTCATTCCAAACACCCCAATTCTTTAGACCAAGCCCTTCTTGATTATTTGGCTTACAAACTGCATCCCATGAAACCTTAGCTTTACCTTTTGTGAGTTCATCTTGGCACCATAGGAAGCCCTTTAATAGTTTATTAATCTCATAAATGACCTATTTTGGAAGAAGAAAAACAGATGCCCAGTAGTTTTGCATAGAGCTCAAAACAGAAGCAATCAGCTGAACCCTTCCTGCATATGATAGTGTTTTATTCTTCCAATCACTTACCTTGGCGTTCACTTTGTTTACTAGAGGTTTACAATCACGGATACTTAACTGCTTTGTTATAAGAGGCACACCCAAATATCTTACTGGAAGCTTCCCAACAGTAAATGGTATGATATTCAGAATGATCTGCAGCTCAGCACTTGATAGACCCCCAAAAAAGATGGTGCTCTTCTGCATATTAGGTAATAGACCAGAGTACCTACTAAACTCATCAAGAGACTTCTTAATGACCTTCACAGATTCAGAATCCCCATGACAGAAAACTAATAAATCATCAGCAAAACACATGTGTGTAATCTTCAAATTCTTGCACCCAAAATGGTATTTAAAATCTACATTCTCCTCAATATTCTTCTTTATCAGCAGATTAAGTACCTCCATTACTAGAGTGAACAAATAATTGAGGTTAGGGTTCCCCTTTGTCTAAGACTCATTCCCTTTTGAAATATCCAACTCTCTTCATTTACAATTATAGAAGATTTGTTGAAGTAAGTAGGTCTTTATCCAGTTGTTTCCCATAATCTCATGAAAGCCAAACATCCCTAATGCCTCCTTAATGAACTCCCAACTAATAGTATCATAAGCTTTTTGAAGATCAATTTTGAATGACACTTTCTTTATATTATGTTTTCTATTATAGCCTCTAAAAAGCTCTTGTGATAGTAGGATACTATCAGTGATCTGCCTCCCCCCTATAAAAGCACTTTGGTTCTCATCTACTAGTGTTCCAAGCACCCCCTTAATCCTACTGGTCATGATTTTACTAATGCATTTATATAGTACATTGCAACATGCAATAGGCCTGAAGTCAGATACTTTGTCTGGGGTTGGAATTTTAAGAACTAATGAAATAAGGGTAGTATTTACCTCACCTAATAGTTTCCTAGTTAAGAAAAATTCTCTCACTGCTTGGCATATTTCCTTCCCAACTATGCTTCAAGCTGATTTATAGAATCTTGAAGTATAACCATCAGGACCTGGTGCCTTTGAATCCTCAATTGCAAACATTGCATTCTTTATTTCAGAATCACTTACAGGCCTCACCATCCTCAAAACCTCTTCAGGGTTTAGCCTATTAATAAAAATGTCCTGTCTGCAAGCCAGCTTTTGTACTTGTCTGCACTTGCCTAAAAATCTTCAAAATGTTTAACAATCTGTGTGGCAACATCCTCATTTTCAAATCTGATCCCTTCTTCATTCCTTATGGTCATAATCCTTCCTCTGTGTACCCTTTCCTTAATAGTTTTATGAAAGTAAGCAGTGTTTCTATCACCCTCTTTAAGCCACTCCACCTTAGCTTTTTGACATAATAAGCTATACTAATCTTGAATGGCTTCATGGTAATCCTTTAAAATTGAACAGCTCTTTTCCTTGATACATTCATCATGTGGAAATCTATCAACATTTTTTTGACACTCTTTCACTCTTGTCCTTAGCTCATCCGTCCTTTAAAAAACATTCCTATTCTTCCAACTAATCTGTTTAAGCTTTCTTTTGAAAGCTTTCATCGTTTGAACAACTCTGTACATGGTATGCCCTTCAAAATTCTTATTCCAAACACTCCTTACAGTGGGTAGAAAATCTTCTTTATCAGTAATGAAGTTAGAGAATCTGAATGACCCTTTCCTTTTTTGAACACAATTAGGAATCCTTACGACTATAGGAGAATGGTCAGAGATCATATATGGAAGGAACACCCCATGAGCTTGTTGAAATTTATCAATAAAAGCTTCATTCACAATTATCTTATCGAGCTTCTTCAAGGTATTGCATTTTGGATTTTTCAAGCTCTTGGTCCATGTGTAATGGAACCCTTCACTATGTAAATCATCAACCTCAATATTATTTATACAATCTTGGAACTCAGACATTTTACTAGTAGGATAAGCACTGCCATTTGAATGTTCAAAGACTTCCAAGGTCACATTAAAGTCACCCATGATTATCCAAGGAATTCCATTAGTAATTATCTTTTGTATTTCTAAGTCTTTCCACAATTTCCTTCCTTCCATACCTAAGTTACTAGCATAGATCATAGTGCAAAAGAACTTTGACTTCTTATCAATAGTCTCCATTAGTAGGAAAACATATGTCTTGATTTTGAAATCAACCAAGCCTAAATCATGCTAGCATTCCATCCAACCATAATTCTGCAACCTTTGTTATTGTCTTCACCATTAGTAATACATTCCCAATTCCCAAATACATTATCACAGGTCTTCTTAATGTTCTTATATTTGACATGAGTTTCAAGGATAGCACAAAACTGCAAACCTTCCTCCTCATTAAGCTTTTTTACTTCTTTTTGTTTATCAGAATAGCTACATAAGCCTTTGATATTCCAAGTACCAAATTTTAATCCATATTAAAAATAAAACAATCCTCTCTATCTGTTTTTACTCACTATCTCTTAATTCTTTTACTCCCAAACACTCTATCAGTTTTTAAATTCAATCATCTCTTCTCTGTTTTTCTCACAAATCTCTTAATTCTTTTGCTTACTTTATCACTCTATCTATTTTTGAAACATAATTCTCTTTCTATTTTTGGCTCACAATATCTCTCAATTCTTTTCTCAATAGACACTCTTTCTGTTTTCTACACAAAAATACAATCCTCTCTTCTTTATTTTTACTCCCAAATCTCTCAATTCTTTTACTCACTTTATCACTCTGTCTGTTTTTATAAACATACATCTCTCTTTTTGTTTTTTGACTCGCTAAATCTCTTAATTCTTTTCCTCAATATACACTCTATCTGTTTATAACACACAATCACACACAAAATAAACCTAATTCTATACTACAATACTAATACTAATTGATTACTAGAGTCAGATCAGTAGGGATCCTAATTAAGGATATTCCCCCTACCCGCTCCACTTCATTTCTCAATACAATGCTACCTTTAACACATTCCTCCTCTATAACATCCTCATTTTCCTCAATTTCTTTTGCTGCATTAAAAAGTTCTTTTCTGTCTCTATAGTACCTTTTCATGTCTTCATTCCATCCATTCATTCCCACATTGTTATCACCATTATTCTTACTCATAAATTCATCCACAATCTTCCTTTGCTCTGTGTTTGGTATTAACTCCTCCTCATTGATCAAAGAGTTTCAACAAGGTAAATCTGTTTGACCCTAGCATTCCTTTCCTAATACTATTATCCACACTGGTAGACCCCTCCTGATGTTTATTATCCTTTTCCTTTGTCTTCCTACTCCCTTCACTAGCCTGCTCATTACTAGTGTTCATTTCATTATCCTAAACATCAATTTCTTCCTTATCATCTAATCCTTTACCTTTCCCTTTCTCCTCCTTTCGTCTTCTATATTCAAATCTATTATTTGCTTTCCATTTATTAGTTACTCTATTATTTCTTCTTTTGTCATTTTGCCCATTTTGCATATTTGGTCTCCTATTCATATTAAAACCTTCCCTTCCATATTTCCTATTCTGCATTGCTTTGAAATTATTTTCATTGGTCTTCACAAAGCCATCAGCAATCACATTGTTACTCTTATTCTTACAAAACCTATCTGTATGTCCAAAAACTTTGCAATGAGAATAGATGCATGGAATCCAAGAGTATTCCACATCCACAATCTTCTTAGTTCCTTCAGTAATACATTTGCTTTTATACATGATTTCAATTTTGTCTTTGATTCCCTTTTTAGCATCAATTTCCACCAACACTCTAGCAAAGCCAATTCTACCTATTCCAGTAACATAAATCTTAGCTGTAATCTCATCCATTATAACTAGTTTTCCATCACTACTAGCTAAGGCAATTATCCCCTTAACACTCCAAGCCTCCATTAGAACATTCCTTATTTTTACCCATACTGGTATCTTCTTAGGTTCAGCTTTATCCAGGCACATATCAGTACTCCATTTTTGCACCACTAAAGGCTTGTCGTTTACCATTCATGGACCATTTTTTATCACCTCTTTTATCCCTTCCTTATCCTAAAACTTGAAGTAAAACAAACCATTTTTAGCAATGACATCTTTAAGCCTAAACCTATTCCACATTCTCCTAATGTGATACCTAGCTTCATTAAATCCAATACTACAACCAATAAATTGTCCACAAACTATAAGGTTCCATTTTTGACTTCCTAATTCAATTATTTCATCATCAAATATCACAATACTATCCCCATTGTCACTAACTTCAATAGGAACATGTTGCAGCTTATTATCTACCATGTTTGAATTCACAATATCAACTAAACTTTTCCTAGAACTTTTGAATCTATTATTAGTGTCATTTGATCTACTTTTTTGACTGCTAACATTTGCCTTTTTCACCACTTCCTCATCATCATCATTCACTTCTACTCCATGCACATTATTACTACTATCATAACCTTCATTCACTACCTATACACAATCATCACTTTGAGCACTGCCCTTCTTACAGTTACCACCATTACCCAAACAGTCCCTTTGTCCCTCAATTCCTTCATTCATGTTTTCAACCATGCCATTGATTAGGGGAAAGTGGACACCATTCAAATCTTCTACAAAACCATCATTACTCTTTGCTTTCCCCACTCCATCACTCATTACTTCATCCCCTACCCTTCCACTGTCAGAATTACAATCCCCATTATCCTTTTTATCATGACTATTATTACTCAAATTCTTATTACTATTCCTACTATTTTTGATGCATTTTTCTTTATTTTTCATCTTCCCAGTGTTAATACTATGTACAAAATCCTCCAAATTTTGAGGAATTTTTAGATTCCTTTAAGTCCTCATTATCCAATTAGGGTTACACGATAAATTAGGGAAACTCAGTTACGGTTGTATAAATTCAATTAAACCCTAGAAAACACACAAACAAGTATCCAAAACTGCCTACAAAATTATCAGAATCACCATTGACAATTCTAAGAACCAACTTAAATTTGGAGCCAAAATTCAATTTCAACTTTTTTACAAAAACTCTTTAAAATTGGGGAAAATGATACCGTTGAGTGCGTCTCGATAAGCTGATTCTAAATATGTAAACGGATTAGAGAGATGTTACGTGTTTCGAGAGATTATAAGTTTTTATCAGATTTTTAATGGTTGAAAAAGACGGGAAAAGTAGTTAGGGGGAGTGATAGCAGTTTAGATACACTATAAAATATACTATAAAATAATATTCCACAGAGCAATTAAGAAAATTCCCTAAGGAAAATTCACTCTCAAAAATATATATAATATAATATATAATACGTATATTTAACCGGGTAAATACGATCACCCGGGTCGTTTCCCCAACGACTAGTGAAATTGAAACATTGTTTAAGCTTGGATTATGATTTGAATAAGCGAATGGATGATTTGATAATCTAAAGCAACAATTAAAATGGACAATTAAAAACAATTAAACAATTAAACTAATACGGAAAACAAATAAAACGCGACAATTAAGCAAACCTACTAAATTTAAACCCTAAGATTGCAAACTAATTTTCTAAACCTCAATTAAGACAAAAGAAAATTTTAAGAAAAAGAAAAATATTTTTTTTAGTAATTTTTGAATTTATTATGAATTAAAAAATAATTAAATCTAATTAAATCCTAAAAAATAGTAAATTAAATCCTAAAAATTTAGAAAAATAATTTTTATGCTTAGAAAAATCTAAAATATTATAAAAGCTAAGAAAAGTATTTTTAACTAAGTTTAAACTTAAATTCCTAATTTTAAAATTAAAATAAAAGGCTTAAAAGTAAAAATAAAAATTTAAAAGATGTAAAAATAATTTTTCAAAATGTAAAAATAAAGCTATTTATTTTAAAGCTAAAAACTATTTTTTTTGTAATTTATAAAAACTTTTACTCTATTTTTTATGAATTTTCTAAAATTTAAACTAATTAAAACTTAAAAATTATAATAAATGCTAAAAATAAAGCCATAAAAAATTTTAAAAATTAAACTAAAGAAGAAAAAGTGCAGAAATTTTATAAAAATAAAAGCCCTAATTTTTACTTTTAATTAATCTTTTAATTGAATTTATTAAAAACTAAACCTAATTATTAATAAAACTAATAAAAACTTAACTAAGGTTTAACAAAAGGACTAACAGTGCAATTACTAAAAGGACTAACGAAGTAAAACACTTAACAGACGAAGGGCTAACCTAGTTAACAAAGAAATTAGAAAATTACATAAATGGTCCCTGAAGTCCCTCCCCGACAACAAACTAAGTCCTAAAATTAAGCTTAAAATAAGATGGGATTTAAAAAGTGCTTTTCATGGAAAACTTAAAAAATCCAAAGTTGTAGATTAAGCTAAGTGTAAAACAATTTTTAAACAAAACTCTTAGGGCTGAAACCTCAACTGATAAGCTCAAAAAGAGCTTATCACTAAAGCTTGACCACAGAAACTAAAGTGTTTTTCCTTGGTTTTAATACTAAATAAGCTGCAACCATGCTTATTATAAAGCTCAATTTGAAAACAAGAGATGATTGGAAGCTAATGATGTCTCATCTAGTTGAAACAGCTATTGAATAAGAAACTCATTAAGATAACTGAAATTTAAAGGAAAACTAGTAAACTCAGGAACAATTTCAAAAAGCTCATAATTAAGATAAGCCAAAAAGATCAATAAGCCAAACTAGAAACTGAGCTTATGAAAACTAATTTACCTAACTATAAACTTCAAATTCAAAACAGAAAATCAAACACTACCACTTAAAATCCTGAATTTATAATACTAAATTCTATAACTAATATTTTTGGTCTTTTTGGAAGTTTTTATGTCTTTTTTACAGCAAAATAAGCTAGGTAAATAAGCTACAACATGAAAATTTAAACCCTAATCTATATTAAGCTATCACTAATCTAAACCCTACTTGAATTTTTGGCAAAGCTAAGAGACCTATGGATACCTAGAAAAAATGTAAATAAAAAGTTCCAGCAGAACTGCTAGTGTTCCTCCTGATGCACTTTGCACAAGCACAAACCAAGAAGTGCAGGTTACCGAATGGGTAAACCTGCACTTAAACACTCTTATTGAGTGTGTTGTTACTTAAAGCAAACAACCATAAAAGCTCTTAGGAGCTTGAATCAATTTGAGGAATCAACAAATAAGCCACAAAGTACCCTGGTGCTGTGACTTATAAACTAAGCCTTAATTCATTTATTTTTGAGAATTAATCTTTGAAAACTTCTTTCCTTTGGGTTAAAAATGATAAACAAACTAACTCAAATACTTTGCAAGGCTTATGTTGACTTTAAGAGGTCAAATAAACTAAAACCAAACACTCCTTAAAGCTTTGTGACGATTTAGAATCAGCTTCATTCAAAATGAAATCTATTAAACAATTGCTTAATACCAGACAATTAACAGATTATAACAAATTTAATAAGCATGAATTAACAACTAAATAAGCAATAATCTAATATTTAAGCTATTTTCTACTATTTTTGGTTTTTTATGAGTTTAAAAACAAATTGAGCTATAATAAGATCTATACTATATAAAACTAAATCAGATGATTAAACATACTTAATAAGCTGAGATAAAAGCAAATAAGCACCAATAAGCAGATAATAATAGCAAATAAGCAAATCTTGTACTATTAAGCAATTAACACAATTATTTAAACTAGAATTTAAAGATAAGGAAAATAAAAGAAGGACTTACAAGAGCTTCAGCTTAACAGAAGCTAGATGCTCTAATTGAGCTTATCAACAAGCTCTAGCTTATCCTTATGGATAAGCTAGTGATAACAATGGGAACTCTTCCAAAGCTAGTTCCCCTTCCTTAAGCTTAACTAGTTAAATGTTTTAAGTATAATTAAAACTGATTAAAGCTCAATCATGAGCTTAAAGACTCATGAGAGCTTATGAGCTTATTATAAGCTTATAATCCATGACACAAATTTTTAGAGTGAATTGAGAGCTTTTGACACTTGATAAAAGGAAAAGTTGAATTTATTGATTGAAGGAGAGTGATTACATTACTGAAAGAAATTACAACTGAATTTAAAAGGAAAATACAATAAGCTATTTAAACCTACAAACTACTAAAAAGCTAGATAAGAAAAATCTCCATGTGTGTGTGTTGGTGAGGGCCTTTTATAGCTGATCCATGAAACTTCTAGGCCCTTTTTCTGTTAGAAGCTCCCATCAACATCCAAACATCCACCATCCACCCCCCCACCACCATCCACCTCTCCCCCCACCAAACTAACACAAACCATAAGAAAAATCTCCATGTGTGTGTGTTGGTGAGGGCCTTTTATAGCTGATCCATGAAACTTCTAGGCCCTTTTTCTGTTAGAAGCTCCCATCAACATCCACCCTTGATCATCCTCTAATCACTAGATGCCAATTATCCATCGTTGGATCAAAATAGAGCTCACACGGATTGCCAACGTGGCAATCCGTTTGAGACTCTATTGTGCTTTCTTTGTGAGTAATTTAGCACAAAAACCCACATTCCATTGTGCTTTCTCCATTGCTGACGTGTCCTTTGGCTTGAGAGAGCTAAAGAGATCACTTGATTTGACTATCTTGACCCTGCCATTGTACTTGAGCTTACTTGAATAGACCATTTAACCCTTTAATTGACGTTTGCCCTTTGTTTTGACCATGGTAAATAGGGAAGAAGATGGGTGAATAGTGCCCTGTTCTTGGCGCGTTTTTTTAACTGTCAAAAAGGGTAACTCATTTTTAAACTTTGGCCAATTGCTATTTTCAGTCCCTCTCTTTTGTTAGCACAAATGTAGTGTAAAACTACTTTTCACAAATGCAACTTTAGTCCCTGTAGTTTAGTTCCAATGGAAATGGGCTAGGTTAAGTGGGCTTTTGGGTTTAATAGGATCCGGGTAAGGTTATTCAAGGTATTTTAGGCCCAATAAGGTTTTAAGGGCCCAAAAAGAAGTGAGGGGTCATTTTTGGACATTTATGAAACTTGAGGGTAAAAAATGGAATATTATGGGGTCTTGTTGACTTTTGTTGACCATGATTTGACTGAGGCTTGACTTTTCTGGCTTCGGCTTTAATTCTATGGCTTCTTTTTGTACTCTTCTGATTCTCGTGTTCGCTTTTGACTGTATTCTTGTGATTTTTGATACATCCATACCTGCACACACAAAACACAAATACAAGCATATTTTTGCCATTTTTGGTCTGTTATGGGATTAATTGGGTTATTTTAGGTACAAATGGATATGTGTATTTAACACTTATCAAAATTCCCCAAACTAAACGATTGTGTGTCCTCACGCAATATCACATGCCTTATAACCAAATACCTCGAAACTTCCCCAAACTAAACCTTTGAAAAGTAGCAAAGATTTTTGTTGAGAGAGTTAAGAGATCACAAGTTATAAAACACCTGAATTCCCATTTTCAAAGATTTTTCTTTTTATTGATTTTTCTTGATAGACTATCTAACTACAACTTATTCTTGTGTTGACATAATGTATTG
>BQNB010193971.1:0-11491 GCA_026074375.1 Tanacetum coccineum
GCCACTCTTCAAAACATTAAAGAAGTGCATCAAAAAAGTAACTTCCATTGGACGCCAGAAGCGGAACAAGCTTTTAAGCAGCTGAAACAGCACTTAGCGAAACTACCCATGCTGGTAGCGCCAAAACCGAAGGAAGAGCTAATTATGTACTTATCCGCTTCTTACGGAGCGATTAGTGCGATTTTGATGACCGAAAGGGACACAGTCCAAACACCTGTCTATTTCGTGAGCCGAGCGCTGCAAGCTCCCGAGCTAAACTATACCCCAATGGAAAAGCTAATCTTGGCGCTAGTCTGCACCGCCAAAAGTTTTCGCAGATACTTCCAGGCGCATCCCATTGTAATCATCACTGACCAGCCCATCAAGCAAGTGATATCACGTCCCGATGTGGCAGGGCGATTACAAAAATAGAGCATCATGCTAAGGGAGCACAATATCACATACCGACCGCGGACATCTGTGAAGGGCCAGATCTTAGCAGACTTCCTCGTTGAGAAGCCGGACGACGCTCTACCAGAGGCATCGGTGATTGAAACTCCACAAGAGCGTAGACACTATTCACGGATGGATCATCATGTGTTGATGGATCAGGTGCTGGGCTGATACTAACAAGCCCAGAAGGAACGGAGTTCACCTACGCACTAAGGTTTCAATTCGTCGCTTCCAACAATAAGGTAGAGTATGAAGCGCTGAAAGCGGGGCTACGGACCGCGGCGCGAATGGGAGTACGAAATGTACAGGTAAGCGTTGACTCTAAACTGGTGGCAAACCAAGTTCTTGGGACGTATATTGCCAAGGAAGAAAATATGATCAAATACCTTGAGAAAACCAAAAGCTTGGTCAGCGGCTTCAATAGTTTTTCCATAAGCCAGGTCCCAAGAAGTAAAAACAAGAAAGCAGATGCCTTGAGCAAAATCGCGTCAACCAGCTTTGCGCACTTATCAAAACAAGTCCTGGTCAAAATACTTAAAGAAAAAGCCATACAAGAGAAAGAAGTGGCGGCAGTGGTAAAGGAAGAAGGACCAACATGGATGACGCCGATAATAGAATATTTGAGAGATGAGACTCTTCCAGACGATCAAAAGGAGGCAAGCAAACTCCACATTAAGGCCAGACAATATGATTTGTTAGAAAGGATTCTTTACAGGCGCTCGTTCTTGAAGCCATGGCTAAGGTGCGTCAGACCACTTCAAGCGGATTACGTAATCTGGGAGATTCATGAGGTGTCGTGCGGTATGCATATGGGTCCACGGTCCGTGGTAGCCAAGGCCATGCGGTCTGGGCATTACTGGCCAACCATGCATCAGGACGCACGAGATATGATACGCAAGTGTAAATGTTGCCAGATACACCGCCTAGTGCCAAGACATCCTCAGCAGCCGCTGACTCCCATCACGGTCCCGTGGCCATTCTATAAATAGGGGATTGACATCGCTGGTCCTTTCCCAGAAGGTCCAGGGAAGGTCCAATTCTTGATAGTCGCTATGGATTATTTCATAAAGTGGATAGAGGCAAAGGCTGTGGCAACAATTAGCGGCAATCAAGTGAAGAAGTTTGTATGGGATAACATAGTATGCCGTTTTGGACTCCCCAGAGAGATAATCTCGGAAAATGGCAAACAGTTCAGCGGTGACCCATTCAAAGATTGGTGTGAAAAGTTAAATATCGTACAACGCTTTGCCTCAGTAAAACATCTGCAGTCCAATGGACTCGTGGAGAGGGCAAATAGAAGCTTGGGTGAAGGGATCAAGGCCCGCCTGGGCGAAGGAAATAAGAATTGGCTGGAAGAACTTCCCCATGTCTTTTGGGCCCATCATACGATGATCAAGTCAAGCAACGACGACACTCCATTTTCCCTGACCTATGAGATGGAGGCCGTCATACCTGCAAAAATCAGAATGCCAACATACCGCACCGCGGTAGGAGACGCCGTGCACAATGATGAAGAGCTACGGCTAAATCTGGATCTACTTGAAGAAAGGCGCGAGCGCGCGGTAATCCGTGAGGCTAAGGCCAAGTTGAATATGACAAAGTACTACAATGCTAGGGTCAGAGGTGTTACTTTCAGGCCAAAAGACCTTTGGTCTATCGTTATAATGACGCATAGTCATGATGTTGATGGGAGGGAAGTTTGGTCCGAAGTGGGAAGGACCTTATGAGGTAACGGAAGCACTGGGAGATGGCGCATACAAGCTAAGATCTACAGACAGGACGGTCCTCCCAAGGACGTGGAACATCGCCAATCTTAAAAAGTGTTACCTCTGAGCCACGGCTCATGCATGGATGAATTCGCACTACAATTAGGACTCGTAATAAAGTAATCCATGTATTTTTTTTCCTTTTTGTTTTTAGGGCATGAATAAAACTCCGCTGGGTCTAGCTAACCCAGCGCCTTCTTTATATGAAAAGTTAAACCTTTTTTAAGTAAATCTCTCTTTTTCTTTAATTCATATTAATTGTCATTCATGACTATCTCTGGATAATTATAGGCTAAGCATCCTTATAATCGGCTTGCAACCCCAGCAGCCACGGATTCTGCGTCCATACTTTACGTGCGCCTAAGACGTTAGGTATATAAGAAAAGACTCCTACGGAGCATGTAAGACACTACAAAGTGCGAATTTTAAACAAAATATAATCTGGAGAGATAAATTACAAACATGTGAACCACAGACTACTCGTGGATATATTACAAACAAAAATGTTGTCTAAGTACCACAGACGGTACTATGGCCAATCCAAATTATACATAGGCGGTAAGGACTTGGATCTAAGCAGCCTCGGAGATGCCTCATCTTCAGATATCTCAGTCTATGTAGCAACATCCGCCAGCAAGATGGTAAGACCTTGGGGAGCAGCGGTAGGAACTGATACTGGGACGCCGTTAGATCTAGCATGGTGGGCGGAACCGACCCCATGGGTACGACACACCACCCGACACTTTTTCTTCTTTTCAGCGCGGCTTATGTTAGCCGTGATGGCATCCTCTAACAGTATCTCCTCTTTGAAGGACCAAGATCTTAGGGTTGCGTAGGTCTTAGTGTTATACATGGATCTTTAGTGGGAAGAGCTGGGGCGAATAGATCACGGATCACTGAGAGGTCTTATCCGAATCACCTCTCCAAGTATAGGGATGTCATGATCAAGTCTATGGGGGCATCCTTTAACTTCTCTAGCTGATCGACTAGAGGGTACTTTAAGTCCTTTAGAGCATGAAGGGCCGCGACATATTTAGTATCGGCCTCAAGGTCGTACGCCTCAATAGTCGCTAAGTCTAACTTAGCCTTTTCGTGCTCTACCCCATGTTTGAGCCCCTCATTCATACCTTTAGCGATCCCAGCGGATACGACATCGACAAATGCCTGTCTCAGTTCCGTAGACTCAGCACACTTCATGACAGCTAGGCGTAGACCGTGCCCGATAACCCATCGAGGACCTGCGATTGCCGTCAGCATATGAGGGTACAACTCCTCATCAAAATCTATGCTCAGCGCATCCAATCTTGCATCCATTTCCGCACACCGAGAGTTCACCCGGTCATCCTCGTATTTCTTGAACTCTTCAAAGATGGATTTTATCCTTTCCTCGCCCGTGACTTGAGCCTGGAGAGTAGACACTTGCTGGGACAGCTGATTGTTGCTAACTTGAAGATCCGAGAACTGGACGCGGAGGCTTTCCAATTCCTTCACAAGTTCCGCATTCTTGGCCTCTGCGGCTTCCTTCATGTCAGCCTCGGCTTCAAGCAGCGCCTCTAAATTTTTTATGTCTTTTTCCCTAGCTTGGATCCTCTGGTCTCGTCGAGCTACTTGAGCTATATCGTTCTTTAGCAGTTTGGTCTCTTGTTCAAACCTTAACCTCAGTTGAGAACCCATTGCCACTTGCCGCGCCAGGTTTATGTTATATTGGCTCAGAAAGTCATCATTAGGCAAGTAGCGCAACACCGAAAAGTACCCTGGCGGTACTATGTGATCCACCATGTCTTGGTACACATCCGGGGTGTCCAAGCGACAGTCATTGGTCACACCCCATCCCGACTGATATATACTTCCTGGCGACCCGCCCATGGATGTGAAGGAGGTAGACTTCTCAGAGTCTGGATCTTCCACGACTGCCGCTTCCTTGGAAGATATGCATTAACGAAACAAGGCAAATATGGTTTGTTAGCATGGCTACACTTTTGGAAGGTATACTAAAAAAAACAAAAAGAGACATCATGGATCGGATCACTTATTGGGAAATATCTTGCTTAGGGATTGGTTGTGGCTTCGCGTATGACAGCGGGTCCGGGTCGCTTACGCTTTGTAGCGCGGCAGGAGTATCCTTCGTTACAGACGTATAAAAGGGGGGGTCCGCACCTAATCCTATGGCAGCTAGGGATTTCCCTCTACGAGTATTTTGCACACGAGTATTCTGCACAGGGCGGACGGAGGCATGATCTTTCCTTAAAACCTTGGGAGGTGCGTTAGCTTCCATCTCACTTTGGTCTCTTTTGCGACGCCTTTTGTTAACCAGAGGCCCCATAACGGTTGCCTCTTTTTCCAAATTTAGTTCTGGGATGACCTCCGTGGTCTCTGCATTTTCTGCAGAAGGAGCCTCTTGGGACACTACGGCCGGAACCTGGTCTTTAGTCTCGCCTCTGCCAGTGATCATTGGGGGCGGATCTTCACTTGAGAAGTCCAGTGGTGACTTCTCCACTACGGAGGGTGTCTCTGAAGATCTCGATGCCGCGACCGTGTCCTCTATATCTATAACACAGTTCGCATTGGCAGTCAGTAGGGACATCTCATAGGCGGCGCGCGGGCGAGTCTCGGTCTTTACTTTGGTGGGGTTTGGGGAGCTGATCAAGTTGAACAAATTCATATCTGCATTCACACATGAATAGTTAGTATATTTTCATGCGTATATGAGACGTATAAGGAAAATATATGACCACCCACCCCGGCCGTCGTCATAAAGGAATGTAGGGTACATGTCGTCTCCTAGAAAATAGTTCTGACTCAGCCCTACTAGGCACAATAGGGTTTCTGGTTGTTTTTGGATAGGGGTGCGGTGTGTATCTAAGGTCGCCACGTCCGCCGCAGAATAGGAGTCTGCTGACGGCATCTTGTCCTCTGGAGCATCTGAGCGCCACTCTACGACGGTCAGGAATATCCTCTTATCTACAAAGAAGAATCGATTATTCCAGCTCTTCACGGAGTCAAGGGGCTTCGTGTAATACCGTGGAGTAGTCCTCCTCGGTCGTTTGCTAAATGACATCCATCATGGGTTGTAAGAGGGTACGTAGAAAACATGGAACAGATTTAGGGTGGGAATTATGTTCAGAACACGGCAATTAATTTCAAAGTGACTCACTTTTGCCGCGCCTAGTACTGACAATTGAGAGAGGTGAATTTGGAAATGGCCTAAAATGTCGAAGAGAAGTTGGGAAATGGGGACGCGGAAGTTGGCGAATTCAAAAAACTTGGTGTAAACACCGACTTTGCCTTCCGGAAAATCCACGATGGTGTCCTTGGGGCCAGGCAACTCCGGATGCAAGTCTTCTGGTATATAATACTCTGAGGCAAACTCTCGCATGTACTCTAAGGAAATGGTTGACACGGCGTCCTCAAGTTGTATGGTATCCCTAACCATTTTTAACTAGTTTGATAGAAGGGCGTGGTGTACTAACCTGCGGTGACGAAAATCCGTGGGTGTTAGGTGCTTGTGCGGCTATGTGTGCAAAAATGGCGGTTTGATTCGATAACTGTGGAAATATAAACAGTGATCACTTGCTCTATTTATACTACATATTCGGTAGTTGTGCCTCGTTAGATGCTTGACACATGTCACCCACTATTTGTTTGGGATGGCTAGGATTACGGGAAAGTCCAAACGGCTCTGGGCCCACATGTCCCATCCTTCAGCAGTTTTCGCTGTTTTTCGATAAAGGGTACTATTCCTGAAGGGGGCCCACGTGACGGTTCAGGAGCACGAGTTATCTTTGATAGTCTAGTAACCGCGCCTCGGCCACGGCCACGCCTCCTAGACTGGGGGGACATGATGACGTATAGTGTGGACCGACCCGGCCCACTCATACGATTATGGGCTTACTCATTGTTATCACTACTTGGGCCAACGGGTCGCGGTCGCGGACACCCGTCTGGGCTGCGGCTGCCAGAGCGCGGTTTCCAGCACGTGGCTTCTGCATGCAATATCTTTATAAGCTATTTTAGGAAAAGATAATCTAACTAGATAAGAGATACACTCTGCTTATTTAAATAGGTTAAGATAAGGCCAAATCCCGAAGATATTGGACAAGTCTTGGGCCGAAAGATAAGGAAACCCTAGGGCCTACTTGGCCTATAAAAGGAAGACGATTATCATCAATACAGGTATCGCATAAACCCTAATTACATTCGATTACTCCCCAAAGCTATATACTTACTCTCACGCCGGAGTCTAATCGTGGGATCCGCTCCCACGATAAGGTTAACGGTGTTTTATTCCTTATGCAGGGATCCTGAAGCAAATTCACTTGATACAAGAACGAGGTACTCCATACCCAAATACCCGCTTATTCGGGCCAAATACAACCTAACCCAACTTTTGTATCAACATACGGGAATTTCCATTGTCCTCTTGTGTTCTAGATGGACGGAAAGAATCCTTATGCGGTATGAGAAAAAGGCCTTTTCACTGATGATAGGGGGCTCCTGTTATGAATTTATGATCACAGAAATCTGAGAGTCGTGTAAACACTTTCAGATCGAAGTATTTCGATGGTTCTATCGAAATCTTTAATCGGATAAAACTCAGATTTTGAAACGAGAATGTGTTTTTGATGTTATGAAAAACGAACCAGATAGATGATGAATATATGACCAACTGAATATTCGGTTGTAACTGCCATAGCAGTTATTTAACCACCGAATCAGATAAATCAACGGGCAAAATTAAGTCCATAATTCTGAGAATTTTATTTTCAAGTGCGTTTTTAACATAGCACTTTATACCAAATAAAATTTTTCCAAGCTGACCTGTCAGCTCGACCCCAGCCAGGGGCTCTGCCCCTTAGACCCTGCCAGGGGCTGCCGCCCCTTGGACCCTGCTACCAGGGGCGCTGCCCCCGGACCCCCGTCATTCGGGGCTTCGCCCCAAATGATAATCATAATAACGCCATACAAGTGTGCACTCCGCACAACCCCGACTTGTTGAACATTTATCATGATTACACATTGGTCAACCAAGTCAATCCATTACACTTAAATCATATTGGTAACGCAAAATCACCAACATCCTTTACATTTATGGCACATCAGACAATTCATACACAATGATAAATGTTTCGTCAGATGGTGAGAATTTCTTTATGGTACATGGTCTTAATTACGCCGAGAGTCTAGTTTCGCCATCAAATGTGTGTTATGGTCATGGTTCTAAAAGGCGCGCCATGGCGCCGCAAAGGCGTGAGGCGTGAGGGCTTTTTTGAATTCAAGATAGTTTCTTGACTTTATTCCTTATGTGTTACACTTTTTGTAAACTCAATATATAATATTTGTAATATGATATAAATATATATATTTATAAATATTTTCATATTTTGTGCCGCTTTAAGTCACGCCTTAAAAACGCCATGACTCGTCATGGCTCGCAAAGGCATGAGGCTTGGCCATGCCGCCACGCCACGCCTCACGCTATTTGTAACCTTGGTTATGGTTAATACCCCTAGGCCTTAGCTAGGTATTTCTTACAATATAATGCAGTTTCTTAGTATGTTTTTCGACTTCTCAACATCTTAATTGTTTCGTTAGGATTACAAGTTTTGTTAAAGACCTTATGAGTTTGGTATTTTTGTTTGATTTGGATATCCACGGACCATCTTTAACCGGTTTTCAAGTTAATTTTTAGAAGTTATTAACAGAAATATAAGATGCCTTTTTCTCTGCTTTAATATCAATGGAATTATATTTTTGTCATGGTGATCTGCTAAATGTTGAAATCAATCAAACCATGGATTCTTGTATCGTTGTGTTGGGTCATGTTCAAGTTTGGACATTTTTTATTTTTACTTTTTAGTACATGGGTTGTAATTTTGTTTTTATTAGTTATCAATTACAATGATGGGCAAAGACATTCAGGTGAAGTCTCGAGCTTCCATTTTCTAATGTGCATATATTCTTAAAGCAACACCTTATGGTAAGTGGTATCTTTCTTTAGCGCCTTGAGAAAAGTCTCTAGCTTTAGGATCACTTGGTGGAAACTGTCAGGCTGGGACGAGGATTGCTTTCTAAAACTGCCGCTTTAGGTACACAGTTGATCCAAGGTGTTTCGAATTTGTTATGGAAACTGCTATTTAATTGTTTGTGAGTGTCATAGGTGATTTTGAAAAAAACAATGTACTTGAATTGTTTATTTCCCATAGCCTATTTTAAATAGCAATAAACAGAAAGAAAAACAGCGTCTGAAGGTGTTTGGGATCGTTTATCTGATTATGTGTGAATGAAATAAGCTTTTTCGAATAAGCATCTTGAAGCAGGTTACTTTATTTTTCCTTCACGGTGAATGGAGCTCATGAGAAGAGCTCTTCTGATCCCGCTTTGAATGATAGGGTGGGTGGCCGGGGCATCCGGAATTAGATGTGAACGATTATTTGAAGGTCTAAACCTTAAAAATCTTGTCTAAGGTTACCTTATATTCACACTATGATTACAAGCTGTTTTGTTCTTTTTCTTCATCTGATGCTATATTCTGTTAATCAAGTCTTTTATTTTTTTAGTGAGCCTAAATGAACTAGTTACAGTATAGGATATGTTGCTATCATGTTATACGATATGTTCTCCTTAGATTTATTGGTTTTTAATATATCTATTGTTTGGTATGTCAAATAGTACGTGTTTATGCTTTTTTTGCATGGAGATAACAAAATGCATCTTTACAAAAGGATCAACCTATGTTCCAAACAAGCAAAAGAACCCGCGCGTTGTGGCGGGGCTAATTTTTTCCCGAATAATTTTTTTTTACGTTTCGGGGTTTTTTATTTTGGGCGATGCGTTATGGCGGGGATAATTTTTAATATTTTCTTTTTTTTGTATGATTCGGGGAAAAAAATTTGCGTTGGGACGGGCTAATTTTTTCCCGAATATTTTCTTTTTTTGGGACGGTTTTGTAAATTTTTTTACGGGAATTCTTGTGCAAGAAAATCGTAAATAGTTAAAAGGTGATGGTCCGTTTTGTATTTTTTTTACTTTGGGCCAGAGTTTAAAGTGTTGTTTTTTTTGTTATATGAGTTTTTTTAATATAATGAGTTGTACGTTTGTGAGCATATCGATTATTTTAAAGTTATTAGGTATCGAAGATGTATCCTCGAGTATTTTTTTATCTGAATAAATCGAAACTTTTGTAATATATTTTTTTTCACTCCTACTTTGTGCATACAAATTTAAAAAAAAACAAAAACAAAATAATTAAAAAAAAACTAAAATCGGGCTGGCCCAAAATGGGAGCCCGTTACTGTAGCAATTGGCCCACTGTCAAAACGACAGTGGATTTGACGCCTAATGTGTATATTAGTAATAATGAAAGGACTCCTTTATATAATACGCAAAGGCTTGTGCTTCTTTTATGTTGGACGGAGCGTAACTGTAAGCTGTCACAAGCGCGAGACTACAAATTACTTTCAGGAGGCTGTTCCGCAATAAGTAAAAGAAAACACTCTTTTTTTGTAAAAATGTGAATTATATTAAAACCATCTAAAACAAACTATATCAGACTAAGAAATGTAGTAGGACATACCCTACTCATTTCTACTGCAAACAGGACACATCCTGCTGCATCTAAACATACTACATTACAAATCACAATCAAATACAAATCAACAACAAACAAAACTACATTCTTTCTATTGTTCTCTGGATTTTCGCATTCCATTTAGCTTCAATTTCCCTCACAGCTATAGAATCCTTAACAACAAACCCTGCCATTTTGAGCTGAATGACTTCTTTGATTATTTGTACTATAATCTTCTTATCTCTTTTCTCTTTCCTGAAGATTCTGTTGTTTCTCTCCTGCCAAATATAATAAACCACAGCACCAAACATAAGTCTTCTGACAATACTCTAAATGTTGTTGTTATTAGGCAATCTCTTCGGTTCCTCCACACAATTCCTCCAATTAAAAGACAAATTCACATTAAGTAGGTTCTGTAATTCTCTCCAGACATTCTTGGGGTATGCACATGAGAAAAATAGATGCTCAACTGAGTCCAAACACTTCTCACAGAATCCACATTGCATAACATCATTTGGTTTCCATGCAGCAATTCTATCCTGAGTACTTAGTCTCCCTTGTAAGGCCATCCATAAGACAAAAGCATGCCTAGGAATGTTCTTATTAAACCAAATTACATTGTACCAATCAACCTTACCATCATCAACCTCCATATCCTTTCATACATTCATTATACTGAATAATTTCTCATTCCCTTCCTTATTCACCCATACTATGGTATCTTTCCTATTGTTCAGTATTCTTGGAAACCCATATTGATGTAAAACAGGAAATTCATCCAACCATCCTTCAGGCCAGTTATCTCTACATACCACAATCAAATCTGCAATAGTAGTTTCAATACTTAAGCATGCATCATAAATTTCTCTTGATGTAATATCTGCACATAGAGGTCCATGAATATTCCAATTATCATACCAAGTATTAATGTCCTTTCCATCACCAATTTTCCAAAGAACATGTTTCCTGATCTTGTCCCTTAATCTTAACATCTCTTTCCATCCAGCACTACTATTAGCATTAGCATTAACTTCCCAGATACTTTTTCCTCTTAAAATTTCAGAATTAACCCATTTTACCCAAATGGTATTCTTCTTTGCAATCACATTCCACAATTGCTTTATCAAGAGAGTTTCATTCCATAACTGTAAGTTCTTTATTCCAAGACCTCCTTGTTCCTTTGGTTTACATATACTCTTCCAAGAAATCTTAGCCTTTCCTTTAGTCAATTCCATTTGACATCATAGGAATCCTTTAAGGATCTTATTTATTTCATATCACATTTTTAGGTAGATGGAATACAGATGCCCAATAGATCTGCATAGCACTTAAAACTGATGATATAAGTTGGAGTCTTCCAGAGTAAGAGAGAGCTTTATTCCTCCAATCAAGAACTCTATTTTTGACTTTATCTATAAGAGGCTTGCAATCAATAGAACTTATCTTCTTTGTAATCAAAGGAACTCCCAGATATCTCACAGGAAACTTTCCAATAGCAAAAGGGACAATTCCAAGTATAATATTATGTTCAGCACTAGTCATACCACCAAAAAACACAACTCTTATGCATATTAGCTTTTAGCCCAGAACAACTGCTGAATTTAACTACCACATCTTACTGGTAAGATGTGGCTATAAAGTTTGAATCTGAATGAAATAATGTTGTTTTTTTATAATTGTTTGAATGGTTTTTATTGTCCGTTTTATAAGTATATATTAAACCATA